>JAKSZT010053820.1:2775335-2892051 GCA_026826555.1 Tolypeutes matacus
AGATTTTATTTATTTATTCATTTATCCCCCCCTTGCTGCTTGTGCTCGCTGGGTCAGCTAACCACGCCGTGCGGGCGGGCTTGCCTTCACCAGGAGGCCCCGGGAACCGAACCCGGGGCCTCCCATATGGTAAACGGGAGCCCTACTGATTGAGCCACAGCCGCTTCCCTGTGTATCTTCTTTGGTGAAATGTCTCGTCACATCTTTTGTCCATTTTCTAAGTGGATAGTTTTTTGTTATTGTTGTAGTTGTTTTAATTGTTGAATTTTGCATGTTCTATATATATTCTAGACACTAGTTCTTTGTCAGATATGTGGTTTGCAAATATTTTCTTCCAGTCTGTAGCTTTCTCTTCATCCTTCTTTTCTTTTTTTTTTTTTTTTTTAGGAGGTATTGGGGATTGAACCCAGGATGGGGTACCTGGGAAGCAGGCGCTCCGCTCAGACCACTGAGCTACACCCACTCCCCATCTTCATCCTCTTAATAGGGTCTTTCACAGAACAAAGTTTTTTGTTTTGATGAAGCCCAATTTACTAGTTTTTCCTTTCATGAATTACGCGTTTCATGTCAAATTTAAGAAATCTTTGCCTTGCCTTAGATCCTAAAGATTTTTCCATATCTTTTTAAAAAAGTTTTATAGTTTTATATTTTACATTTAAGTCCATGATCTACTCTGAGTAATTTCTTTTTTGTTTTTTTAGGAGGTACCAAGGATTGATACCTCGTACATATGAAGCATATGCTTCAACCACTGAGCTACACCTGCTCCACGAGTTAATTTTTGTATAAGGCGTGAGACTTAGATCTAGCTTCATACTTTTTTTTTTTTTTTGCCTATGGCTATCTAATTGCTATAGCACCATTTATTGAAAAATCTATCTTTCCTCCATCAAATTTCTTTTGTATATTTGTGGGAGTCTATTTTTGGGTTCTCTGATCTGTTTCATTGGCCTATGTTTCTATCCTTCCATCAATACCACATAGTGTTAATTACTAGAGCTTTGTTATAAGTCTTGAAGTCATGTAGACGGATTCCTCTCACTTTATGCTTCTTTTTCAGTGTTGTTTTAGTTATTTTAGTTGAGTCACCCTTTCAGATTAATTTTAGAATAATCTTATCTATATCTTTAAAAATTCTTGCTGGGATTTTGATAGGAATTGTGTTAAATCTGTATATCAATTTGGGGAAGACTGAAATCTTCTAAACCATGAACGTGGTATGGCTCTCCATTTATTTAAATATTCTTTGATTTCTTTCATCAATGTTTTATAGTTTTAAGCATACAAGTCCTGCACTTAGATTTAAACCCAAGGATTTGATTTTATAAGTGACTTTAAATGGTATTTTATTTTACATTTCAGTGTCCATATAGTCATTTTCAATATATAAGAATGTAATTGAATTTTTTTTTTTTATTTTACCAGGAGGTCCCAGGGATCGAACCCAGGTCCCTCCGTATGGGAGACGGACGCCCAACCAGTTGAGCCACATCCGCCCCTGTAATTGAATTTTGAATGCTTATCTTATATCCTGCAACCTTGCTAAACTCATTGCTGTGTTATAGGAAATTTTTTGTTTATTTGTTTGTTTTTGTTTTGGTAGATTTCTTGTGATATTTTGGTTGGCAATCTGTGAAGAGAGACAGTTTTATTCCTTTGCTTCTGATCAGTATGCCTTTTATTTCCTTTTCTTGCCTTATTGCACTGACTATAATATCCAGCACTAGGTGAATAAGAGTAGTGAGTGGATATTCTTGCCTTATTCCCAACCTTAAGAGGAAATCATTCAGTCTTTTACCATTAAGTATAATGTTAGGTGTATATTTTTTTGTAGATGCTCTTTATCAAGTTTAGGAAGTTTCCCTGTATTTCCCTCCACCCTTTTTTTTATGAGAGTTTTTATCGTGAGTGAGTATTAGCATTTTATCAAACGCTTTTTCTGTATCAATTCATATAATTGTATAATTTTTCTTTTTTAATCTATTAATATGGTGGGATACATTCATTGATTTCCAAATATTGAACCAACCTTGAATCCCTGGAATAAAGCCCACTTGGTCATGGCATAGAATTCTACTTATATATTGTCAATTCCATTTGTTGGTAATTTGTTAAGGATTTTTGCATCTATTTTCATGAGGGTTATTGGTTTGTAGCTTTCTTCTTTTGTACTGCCTTTATCTGGTTTTGATATCAGGGTAATTCTAAGATTGTTTAGAAATAATGCCAATTCTTCTTTAAACATTTGGTTGAATTGTCCAGTGAAACTATCTGGGCCTGGAGATTTCTATTTTGAGATTTTATAAAATTTCAAATTCAATTCCCTTAAAAGTTATAGAGCTCTTCAAATTACTTCCTAATTAGATGAGTTGTGGTAGTTTGTATTTTTTTGAGGAATTGATTCATTTTTTTCTAAGTTGTCAAATTTATGTATTTACAGTTGTTCCCTTATTAACCTTTTATATCTGTAGCATGTATAGTGATATTTCCTGTTTCATTCCTGATATTGGTAATTCATGTTTTATCTCTCTTTGTCTTTGACAATCTTGATACAATTTTGTCAATTTTATTGATATTTTCAAAGAACCAACTCTTGTTTCATTTATTTTCTTTTTTGTTTTTAGTTTTCAATTTCAATGATTTTTGTTCTTATGTTTATTATTTCCTCCCATCTGCTTGCTTTGAATTTATTTTGATCTTATTTTTCTAGGTTCTTGAGATGGGAGCTTAGATTATTGATTTTTAAACTTTTCTTCTTTTCTAATGTAAGCATTTTCCTTTCAACACTTCTTTAGTTGCATACTACAAATTTTAATATGCTATTTTCATTTCATTCAGTTCAATGCATTATTTTAATTTCCCCTGAGACTTCTTTGATCCCTGGATTATATAGAAGTGTGCTGTTTTATTTCCAAGTATTTGGAGTTTTCTATTATCTTTATGTATCATTCCATTGTAGTTAGAGAACATACTTTGTATGATATCAATTCTAATATATTTGTTAAAATTGGTTTTACAAACCAGGATATAGTATATCTTGGTATATATTCCATGGGCACTTGAAAAGAATGTGTATCCAACTGTTGTTGAGTGGAATGTTTTATAAATGTTGGTTAGATCCTGTTGTTTGATGGTGTTATTGAATTCTATGTTCTTCCTGATTTTCTATCTTTTGTTTTTTATCTTTGCCTAACTTTTCTGTCAGTTGTTGAGAGAGAAATATTGAACTCTGCCACTATAACTATGATTTCTATATTTCTCCTTTCAGTTTATCAAGTTTTTCTTTACATATTTTTGCAGTTTTGTTGTTTGATGTATACACATTTAGGATTGCTATGACTTCTTTATCATTATGTAATGTACCTCTCTGCCTGTGGTAATTTTCTTTGCTCTGAAATTTACTTCTGCTTTCTTTAGATTAGTATTTGTGTGGCATATCTTTTCCATCTGTTTACTTTCATCCTACCTTTATCACTATATTTAATTTGAGTTTCTTACAGATAGCTTATGGTTGACTCATGTTTTTACATACTCACCCAATCCCTGTCTTTTAATTGGTGTCTTTAGATCAATTACATTTAATGTAATTATTGATATATTAGGGATTAAGTCTGTTATTTTATTTTCTGTTTTCTATTTATTCTTTCTGTGTTTTGTTTCTTTGTTTTCTTTTTCCTGACTTCCTGTGGGTTACTTGAACTTTTTTTGAATTCCATTTTGATTTTTTTATAGTTTTTTTTAGTTTATCTCTTTGTATAGTTTGTTTTAGTGGTTGCTCCCTAGTTATTGTATTATAGATTTATAAGTTATCACAGACTACTGGTGTTATCATTTTTCATCTCAAATGAAGTATAGAAATCTTACTTCCCTTTATGTTCCTTTACCTTCCCTTATTTATTATATAATTGTCTTAAATATTTTCTCTACACCCACTTAGAGACACTTAAGACAATGTTATAATTTTTGTTTCAGCCATCAAGCATAATTTAGAAAACTCAAGAGGAAAAGCAAAGTTTTTTCTATTTACCCATTTTTGGTGGTTTGAAACTTTATGTACCCCAGAAAAGCATGTTCTTAAAGTTAATCCATTCTTTTGTAATTAGGATCTTTTGATAAGGCTGCTTCAGTTAAAGTGTGACCCACCTCATTCATGGTTTGTTTTAATCCTCTTACTGGAGTCCTTATAGCAGGATATGAATACAGAGTGAGAAAGCCATGAAAGCAAGAAGTTGAAAGCAACAAAACACAGAAGAGAAGGGAGAGACCAGCAGAGGCTGCCATGTGCCTTGCCATGTGACAGAGAATCAAAAATCACAGGCAGCCAATCTTTAAGAAGAAAGCATCACTTTCATGATGCCTTGATTTGGACATTTTTCTCAGCCTTGAAACTGTAAGCTACTAAATTCCCATTGTTAAGCTAACCCATTTCAGCAGCTTAAGAAACTAAAACACCTATATTTTTGCTTACCATGTTCTTTCTTCCTTACCAGTGTTCCAAGATTCCTTCTTCATCGTTTCCTTTTTTTGTTTAGAGAACTTCCTGAAGCCATTCTTTTAGGGTAGCTCTGTTGGCAACAAATTATTTCAGTTTTCCTTCATCTGAGAATGTCTTGAGTTCCTCTTCATTCCTGAAGATATTTTTGCTGGGTATAGGAACCTTGGTTGATAGTTCTTTTCTCTGAACACTTGAAAACTGTAGTGCTACTTCCTTCTGACCTCCATGGTTTCTGATAAAAAATCCCCTGTAACTCAAATTGCTTTTCCTCTAAAGGTAAGGTGTCATTTCTCACTGTTACTTTCAAGATTTTTGTTTTGTCTTTAGTTTACAAGTTTGATTATGATATTCTTGACATAGATTGCTTTAGTTTCATCCTTTTTAGGGCTTGCTCAATTTTTGAATCTACAAGTTTATGTATTGTGACAAATTCAGGGAACTTCAGCCATCATTTCTTTGAGTACTTTTTCAGTCCCACACTCTTTCTCCTCACCTAGAACTCTGATGACACAAATGCTAGCTCTTTTGTTATAGTGCCACATAACCAAAGTCCCTGAGACTCTGTTTATTATTTTAGGTCTATTTTCTCTCTGTTGTTCAGATTGGGTGATTTCTATTTTTCTATCTTCAAGTTCACTGATTCTTTCCCCTCTCCCTTCCATTTTGCTGTTGAGCCTACCCATTGAGTTTTTTTTATTTCCATATTTATATTTTCAGGTCTAAATTTTCCTTTTTATCCTACTTATAGCTTCTACTACTTTGCTGAGACTTGGGCTTGTTTTCATTTGTTTTAGGTATGTTTGTTGCTTGTTGAAGAATTTTTATGATGGCTGCTTTAAATTTTTTTGTCAGTTAATTTTAACATCTCTCTCATCTTGGTGTTGGCAGCTATTGATTATCTTTTTTTGTTCAGTTTTAGAACATCCTGGCCCTTGATATATGAGTGATTTTTAAAATCAAAACCTGGATATTATAAATATTATATTGTGAGATGCTAGATTTTATTTAAATCTGTTTTAGCTGGCTTTTTCCAATATCGTATTGGCAGGGGAGGCAGGGGGGAAGGGAGGTGCTGCCTTGTTACCGCCAGATGGGATTAGAAGTCCAGGTTTCCTACCCACATTCTGTTGACACCTGAGGGGGCCACTCCAGCTGAATGGGGGTGGGAGTTCTGGTTCCCCATTTGTCCTCTGCTGATACCATCCCAGTTGGGAGGGGTATGGATGCCTTGTTACTGCTCCCCACATGGCTTCCACTGACACTACAAAATGATGGGGCCTTACTTCCAACTGGTGGTGGTGAAAGTCCTAGCTCCCTATATGGTATTCTTTGACACCATACCAAAGGGGTCTTAGGGTCCATTGCTACAACCTGGCAAGGATGGGCATTTACACTCCCCACTTGACCTTTGCTGGTGAGGGTGGAGGATGGGACCTCAGTTTTTTCAGTGATGTTTGACTGGAGTAGGGCAGTAATTATCTAAAAGCTTTCTGTCTTGTTAGGCTGCCCCTTTCCTGGTCTTTTGGTTAGAAAGAGCATGCTTTTATTTGGGCTTTAAAAAAATCTGAACCCTTTGGTGTTTCCAGATTGCCAGCTTCTTCAGCTTCAGGCCTGGGATATATGAGGCAAAAAGAAGACCCAGAGAATTCCACATCACATTATCCCTTTGGTCCCGAGGTCCCTAGCTGGTCTGACTTCTTCTTTCCACCTTTAAGAGTCTTCTTAAGATTCTATTATATATAATGTCCAGGATCTTTTTAATACTTAGCAGAGCAATAAGAAGAAATATGTCTACTACACCTGCCCAGAAGAAGTTCTGCTGTATAATTTCTATAATTAGAAAAAAAGTGTGACTGTATATAGTTGTATATGTGAGTATGTATGTGTGTGTGTGTGTGTGTGTGTGTTCTCAGGGGAATTAAGAGGATACAGGCACATAGAGGTTCACTGTCATTCTTTGCTTGTCTTCCAAAGGGCTTGGGAACTAGGAGAGGTTTATTGCTTACCTCTTAGGTGCCAGGCATGCTGGTCCTGCAGACACAGAACAAATATGAGGTACAACTCCAGCTTCTCTGAGTCCCCTGGGGAGAGGTTAATCAGGCAGGTATGTAAATAGGTGCGATACCTGTGATCTTGCTGTGATAGAAATAAGGCCATGGAAAAAGACCTTGTCAGATCTACCTGGGGCCTTACTTCATGGAGGAGGAGACGCTTGAGCTGAGCCCACTGGAGTTCCTGATTCATCCCCAGAAAAGGCCTTTTCTTGGCAGGTCACAATAGGGAGTGGGGAGTAGATGAGAGAGACTATGGCACAGTACTTTACAGCAGCACTTCTTCAACTTTAATGTACACATGAGCGTCCTGGATATGTTGTTAAAATGCAGATTCAGATTAAGTAGGTCGTGCTGGGGCTGGGCTCGAGATCTGCATGTCTCGCAAGCTCCCTGGTGATGCCCACGATACTACTGGCCCACAGACCACACTTTCTTTGAGCAGCGAGAGTAGAGCATGGACTTTGGAGTCAGTGTCCAGATTCTAGCTCTGGCATCAATTAACTGGACAAGTCACTTCATCACCCACAGTTTCTACCTTTGTAAAATGAGGATAATAATATTTCCTGCCCCATGGGGTTGTAGTGAGGATTAAAGAGGCACTGTGTGAACAGTGCCTGGCACATAAGAAGCACACAATAAAGTTTCAAGAGCCAGGCTCCTTTCTCCGCCGTTCTCTGGCTGCCTCTCAGCACTGATCAATGGGCTACATGCAGCTGCAGGGACTATATGGTCCTGAGGATGGCACACGTAGGGTTAATGCTCCCTGCTCTTGCCCAGAGACAAATGCTTTGTGTTGAGGAGTTGCTGCTGGGAAGGAAAAGGAGGGGGGAAAGAAAGCCCCTTTTTTATTATTCTGCGGTGCATTTTAATTTGCACAAGCGACGTTGTGTCTGTGATGGATGACACAGAGGGAAAAATTACAGCCCAGGAAGCCCAGCAAGGGGGGAAAAATAAAAGATATCTAGCAAGGATTAAAAACAGCCCATGGTGATACTGCATCCTGATCAGGGCTGGGGGCTGGGGAGGCCCAGGTGAGGAGTCTGAGTCGGGACAGGGAGTGGAAGGGACCGACAGGGAGGGGGAACAGCATGACAGAGGCCAGCCTGGACCTTACTGACCCCAGCACCCAAGGCCGTCTCCTCCCCTGAGACTGTGGCAAGGCTGGGGCTCAACGCTGGGAAGGGAGGTGCCGGGCAGAGGTGCCTCGGCAGACTGAGGGCGTGTGGAAAGTTTTCTTTCCTTGCCTCTGGTTTCCTGTTTCTGCATTTGTTTCTCCCTTCCACGGCACCACCACCATCTCTGGGTCAGCCAGCTCAGAACTTTTCAAGGATCCTCTTCTCCCTGTAGCAAAACTCAGGAACCTTGGAGCTCCCTCTTCCCTGTGGGTATTGTACATTGTGGCAACCCAGCAGCCGAGAGTTGGAGGTCTAGATTAGGCAGCTCATTTTCTAAGTGCTTATGAGCAGGGCACTGGAGGCTGCCAAGGGAGTTCCAGACTTTCTCCTCTTTGGCTTCTGGCCAGCACCGTGGTTCAGAGCAGCCGTTCTGGAATCAGATGGACAGGCCTGGGTTTGAAACCTGACTTTTCTATTTAATAGCTATGTGGCCTTAGGTAAGTTACATAGTCTCTCTGTGCCTCTGTTTCCTTAACTCAAAAATAGAGAGAAAAGTAGAGATAAAATAGCCCCTGTCTCATGGGGCTATTAGGAAGATCAAATAAAACAGAGTCTTCTTCCCTGGACGAAAATAAACCAAGCAAGATGAACAGAATTAGCAGGGGTGGAGAGCCTGGCTCTATAACCAGCTGTTCTCCATTCAGACAGGTGGCCTCAATGCTTAGACCTTCCTGCAGGGAGACCTCAGAAAGTGCCTGTTCCCAAAGCTAACCTAAACCCTAGACCATTCGCCGAAGCCAGGTTCCAGGTCCCTGGAAGTGGGTAACCGTCGAAGGTCGCCGACTGAACAAAAGGAAGCTGCCCTCCCTCTTTCCTTTTAGAAGGAGTGAAATGTAAGCAAATCTTAAACTTCTCTAAGCAGGACACTCACAGCCTGGGCTTCCTCGGCCACAGCCGGGAGGGAAATGGCATTTCATGGGAGCCAGTCCAGCAAGCGGGATGAAAGAACCCGACACACCCATGAAGGGCCCCCACAGGCAGCCCTCTTCCAAATAGCAGTTCCTTTTAGAGTGAGGCACTCTTCACGCATGCGCGCGCTCTCTCTCTCCTTCACTTGCTTATTAATAATAAAACCACTAGCTGGGGTGCGGTTGTAACTCAGTGGTTAAGTGCCCGCTTCGCATGTACAACATCCCGGGTTCAATTCCCTGTACCTCCTTTAAAAAAAGAAAAGTTAACATTTATTGAACAATTACCATGTCCCAGGCCCCTTTTTAAGCACTTTACATGTATTCATTCATTTAATCCGCAGAGCAGTCCCAGAGGCAGGTACTGTTATTATCCACTCCTTGAGGAACAAGGCACCAGAGAGGTTAAGAATGTTGTCCAGGATCACAAAATGTGCAAGTACCAGAGTCAGGATTCAGACCCACGTAGTCTGGCTTCAGTGTCAAACATTTACTGAACCTCTGCTACAAATTACAAGGGCACCCCAGTGCATTGCACACCCTCATGGGTGTGTAAAATTATTATATATATTTTTGTCTGTAACTGAGGTGCATCTCTATGATGAACACCAATGTTGGAGACTGAGTTGAGCTCTTTGGGTGCTGTGGTTTGGGGTGGGGCACAATTGCCTGGAATGAGGGCTCAAAGGTGTAGCTTGCTCCAAGAAAGGGACTGCATTTTCTGGAACATGTGCATACATAAGGGAGCATGGGTAGTGTAAAAATATTTAATCAAATGCCTATGAAATCAATAACATAGATGCTTTCAGAGACTCTGTGAGACACCTGTTCTCCTGTCTTCCAGTTACTGGATTGTCATTATTACTATTTAGTGGGTTTTTTTTTTTTTTTTTTTTGAGCCTTCTTCTGCCCTGGGTCCCCAGGGGCCCCAAGCTCTCCTCCCACTCTGTCCCAGACCATCCTGACAGCTGTCCCTGTGTGGGGTTTGGATTGAGCCACAGGAAGTCTTAAAGAAATGTGGCTCTGAGTTGGAGAGACAAAGCCCCTCCACCAAGCACTTTCCTGCCAGTGTGTTTGTGGGGTGTTGTTTCTAGGACAGCAACAAGAGCTGATTGGAGTTAGATAAGCTGAGTTAGAGACTTGCTCTGCTGTGTGACCACTTTAAACCTCAGTTTTCTCTTTTCTAAAGCAGGGATAATACTTATTCTTCTTGCCTCACAGATTATTAAAAGACTCAAACAATATTGGTGATGATTTTTCATTAGCTGTGGTTCTATCATCTTATATCTAGTTAGTCAAAGAGCATGACCTACAGTGGGGTATCAATGCTAGGTAAGGCCTTTTTTCCCCAAGAATCTCTCCCCGGTGAACAATCCTTGGGGATCCTGAAATTCTACCATTAGAGATGTACTTGTTTGGATCTATCTTCATCATTTATTAGTATTAATCTTTTGGGAAGGGTGATATCTTCTGTTTTATCAAGTAATCTCTTAGAGAAATGGTTTTTAATATTTCTGGAATTAAAATGAGACCTGTTTGAAAGCCTCGTGAAATCTATGGATGTTCAGAGATATGCACATATTGGGCGGAGGGAGGGGAGTCAGAGATCAGCTTTCCAGTTTTGCATTCTGTCAAGAACTTGGCTGTAATAGACACCTGTTCTTATTCCTGTCCTGTATTCATGTTCTCCTCCTGTTTTCTTTTGGGGACCACCTATCACAGATACTGTCCATGCCCTGCCCATTTTCTCTCAGCACTCAACAGTTTCCAAACACATCTATGACTTCTTACCATGTGCATCTGTCTGAGGGCTTTCTCTGGCCACAGAAATATGCTCTGCCCACGTTTGCATGCTTGGAGCAGGTGAGACGTGCTGGGAAGTTTACGCTCCCAGGAGCATGCCTCAAGTAAAGAAGACATTGGTGGATGAATGCCCGTTTGCTCAGCTCTTGAGTGAGACAACTTCCAGGCTTCTTCTACACAATCTCACAGAGGGCTTCAGAGTTGTTGAGCCCCAATTTGCCCATAATATAACCTGCTCATTAATGCACCATGATCGCTTCCTTCCCTCCACTGTCTCACTTCCCCACACCTCTGCTGGTACTTCCTGGGATCAGCTTCAAAATAACTACTTGCATTCAAACGCTTGCCTCAGGGTCTGCCTTTGGGGGAACCCAGCTGGAGACACCGTTGCTTCTCCATTCTTTGTTCATGCCCTTTACATGGAGCTGATTCTACCCCCTGGGTCCTCAGGCAGGCATCTGACCCAAGCTGTTCCAATGAGAATGATCCTGGGACTCTGGCTGCAACCCTGGGAAAGAGACACACAGTCTTTCACTGGGGTTACTGGCTGCAAAGACCCTGAAGGCTACCAGGGACAGCCCTGTCAGCAAGGAGAGAAAGACTACATGTGAATGAAGCCAACCTGGAGGAAAGAAGGGCTGAGACAGGGTGGGAGGGACGGATCCCTGACATCCTTAAAACTCCCAGATTCTAGCTCAGCCAGAAGCCACATCTACCCATGGACCTTCCAGCAACAGGAGTCAATAAAGCCTCTATTTTGCTTACCACTTTGTAACCATGTACTCCCACCCTAATGGAAGTAATGTTCTTTGAAAGGATGCCCAGGAGTTTTGTGTCTCTGCTTCCATTGTGGCTTTGGACGCAGAAACCAGAATAGAATCACCAAGCTTCCTTGAGAGAGAAGCACACTCTTTCCTGTCACTGCTGAGCAGCACTTCTATGAGCAATACAGAGATTGTCATCCCATGGCCCTGGGTTTCCTTCTCTGCCCTGGATCTGTCTGCCCAATGGGTCACCAGCCTAGTAAGCAAGCTCACTAGAGTTTGGTGCAACTCGCCTTCTCCGTGTGCCAGGGCTTGTGCTGGAAGTTCTACAGACCAGTTGGGTCCTAGTCTATGTTGTTTATCTCTTTTCTGAGTCAGGTCCTGAAATTTATCTTCTCACCTGTATTCTCACTTCTCCACATGCAAACTCTGCAGTGGGGAACTTTTATCCTGCCCTTGCTGGGCCCAACCTTCTTAGCTAATGCAATTTCCTCACTTGCCTTTCCTTGCCGTTTACTGTGCACTTTCCTGCCCCTGAATCTCTTGCTCACGCAGTTCAGCCTGCCTTGAATATTTCACATGTCTTCCTGTCGAAATTCTGCCAGTCCTTCCAGATGACTTCAGTTATCTTGCCTCTGTATTAGTCAGGTAGGCTGCAGTAAAAAATACCCCCCCCCCCCAACTCGTGGTTTAAATAAAAAGTTCCTTTCTCATTCATATTACATGCTCACCACAGGTTGGGTAGTGGTCTCCACTCCACTTCACCCTCACAGGGGGATGCAGGCCGTCAGAAGCTCCACTGTCTAGAAGGCAGTCAGTTCCCCTGACTTGGTGAAGGGAAGACAGGAGAGTGTACACCAGTTAGTAAATGCTTCCACCCCAAAGTCTTGTGTATCATTTCTGGTCACAAGTTACTGGCCAAAACAAATCACGAGGCCATGTATGGAACCAAGGAAGTGAACCCTGCCATGTGCCTGGAAGGAGAGGAGACAGAAATTTGTGAACAGCAGTAATACCTCCCACACCCTCCATGAAAGAGTTCCTTGTCCTCCTGCACAAACAAGGCCACGGTCATCCCCTTGCCTCCTAACACTTCACTTGCTGGGTCCTGGACCCCAGTGATCTGGGCAAAACCTTTTCTCTTCCAGGAGGTTGTCAGCTCTCTGGTTGCTAGGTCTGTGTTACTGACCCATGAATTTGTGCAGGTTCTAGTGAGTTAGGGACCCATTGTAACTGATCAGTAAATATTGGTTGAATTCACTTTTCTATTGAATTGATGGTGCTGATGATGAAGAAATCAGACTCCTCTCTGTGCAGGTTGGAGACACAATTTCTAGTTTCACATCAAAGGTAACTCTTTGCAGCTGCCTGAATTCTAAGTCAGTTCTCTGTACACCCCCTCCCCACTCTGCCCAAACCTTCTCATCTATTCCCTTTTCCTGGGTGCCTCCTGTCCAGAAAGACTTATCTCTTTGCCCTCTCTCCTTGAAAAAATTCCACCAAACTTTATGGACAATTCTGGTTAGTTTTCTCTTATAATAAATGAATGTATAGCTTTTTTTGTTGTTTGCTTGTCTCCCTTTTCTAAGCAAGCCTTTCACCTCCCCAGCCAGGGTACCATCCATAGTGCTTCCTCTCCATTGTCCTGCAGCATGCCTTCCATTGAGGCTCAGAGTAAATAGAATCTCCACCCATCTGACAGTTCCATTAATTAACAATCTTAAAATGCCTTTGGGTCTCTAGAAGGAAAATAGCATCACGTGCAGATGTGAGGAAAATGCTCAGTCCCATGATTCCAAAGCACAGAGTTTACCTTTCACAAAAGCCCGGCTCCTGCCCATTAGCCTCCCCATTGTACCGACTAGGAGCTCAAGGACCTGGGGTTTAAGTCTTGGCTCAGCCTCTTACTCACAATGTGATCTGGTAAGTGTTACTTAACCTCTCTGGGCCTCAGTTTCCACCCTTGTGAAATGAGAATAATATCTAGCATTCAGGGTTGTTTTGAAGATTACAGAATGTGCATGGAAAGTTCCCAGCACAGTTCTTGGCTCCTAATGGTCACTCAATCAGTGGCCACGATTATTATTGTTACTATGTGATTGGTTTCCTATCTGTAGTTCCCTGACTCCAGGAGACCCCCAAAAGTAGGGAAGTCCTTGGACATTTCAAGGAAGCAAAAGTAAGTTGCACAGCTCTCCCTGAGGAGGTTGCAGATGTTGTCACTTAATTTATGAAGTTGGCCTGGTAGGCAAAATCTTTTGAACTGTGGAAGGGAGAAAGGAAATAAAGAGCTTCGTTGTGTTCAGTGTTTAGCATGTAGTGGTTGGGATGAGCTTGCAGAGTGCTCCAGCTTGCAAAGGGTGGGCATGATGAGCAGCTGAGTGAGCGCCCAATACTCTGCACCCTCGTGCGCACCTCTGCTTACGGCTAAAAGGGCCCCTCCCCTTTCTTTTCAGCAAGGGGAATCGATTTGGCTAAACCAGCATGAGGATTTTAAGTTGGGAGTGGGGCGTATGTACTTTGGGGGCAGGTGGTGGATATCAGAGCGAGGAAGAGCTGCTTGGAAACTTCTCCCGTGCTCCCCCTGCCATATACACTCCCGCAGGATCCCGTGGGAATGAGGTAAGTTCCTCTGCTGTTGCCTCAAGATGAAGAATGAGCTGCTACTGCCCAAATTCCTCCTGTGTCTGCACAGGAGTGGGATACGGAGGATCCAGGCAATCAGCCCTCTCCTGCTCTGCCCAGCCCAGAGAGTGGTCCCCAGGAACATGGAAGGCACAACAGGGCACAGCTAGGGGTGGGGGTGGGGCGGCCACAGCCCGCAGATCAGATGGGAACCTGGATGCTCTGGCTGCACATCACAGCTCCCCTCTCCAGCCCTGGAGTGGCCCCAGTGGCAGCACCCTATTGCGGCACCCCATTCCACCTCAGGTGACAAGAGGACGGCATGTGCTATGGTCTCAACTGCCTTGCCAGGAACTGGTTCAGAGGCGGGCAAGGCTGAACGAATGTTAGCCAATGAGAGGTAAAGAGAGGGCTGCTTGGGGCTTCTTTACTCTTACCAAAGCTAGTCTGTTCATGAGCTAAGAAGCATGCAGCTTCCTAGCAGCTGTCTTGAAATCTTGAGGGGAGTAGCCTGAGGACAACGCCAACATGTGGGAGAGGGCAGAGCCAAGAAATGGTAGAGGAACCAAGCCAGAGCCCTGATCATTCTGTGCCTGAAGCTAATCCTACCTCTCAGATTCCAAGATGTGAGATGCATTTCCTTGTTGTTTGAGCCTGGTTTTCTGTTACTTGCATACCCTTCCAGCTTTGACCACCTGTGTGTGTCTCCATCCTTTGGGGATCTTGCTGGACACTTACCTAGACCTAGATTTCTCCTGCCAGGTGGACCTTGGTTCTTCAGGGTCACCCTGGGGCTCAGCAGATGCAATTTCCCGGTGATAATTCTGAACTTCCCATGTCTCAATGGGTGCCCACCCTCCCCTGTTTGTGTCACCCTGACTTAATTTTACACGGATCAGCCGTTAACCTCACCTTCATGAAGCCTATCAATGTGATTGGGCCTCCACTTCTGCTGAAGTCGCCTCAGCCGGCACCACCGGGCCCACCCTTCGCCCCTCCAGCTTGCTGCTCCCGTTCGTCACACCTTTGTTTATAGCCCCGATCCCTGAGACAGACCCTGTCCATGCCAATTCAAATTAATCTTGCTAGTCAGATTTCATGAGACAGTGAATCAAAGGCTTTTCTAAAAATCAAAAAGCACTAAATCTTCAGTGGATCCTCTTCCCACCAATATTACAAATTAGTTAGAATAAAGAAGCATTATGGTTTCCCGACAAGACTTCTGAGTAAACTACCAGTCCCGTTTATGGCTTAGGTCCCTGTTGCCCTCCAGCCGCTTACTGGATTTTCTACTCGTAAACTTTATCGTAAATTTCTCATCATAAAATTTGTTCTATGGCTTGCCCACAAAACAGAACATACGACTTCCCTGGGGGAAAATCGCTTGAATCGGTTTTCTTCTGTTTTCCAAGTCCAGGCCAACGTTTTCCCTCTCTGTGCAGTCTCCCGTGGCTCATGCTCACGTTTTGAAAGTAGATGTCAATAGTTCCTTAAGTTCATTAGCTAATTCTGGCAAAACCTTTCTGATTGCCTGTCCTAGGACCCCCTGATTTATGTCTCTCCCTTGCATTTAATTTTTCTAAGTGACCCTTTACCTGTTTTTTATTATGACTTACTAATTGCACCCATTTCCTAACTTTATTTTTCTTATTAAAGACAGGTTTTAATAGGTAGTTCATTTCTCAGCCACTTAAAGACCCTGATTAATTTCACTCCCCTCCTAGTCGTTCAGGAATGGATCACCTTTCCTGTTAATATTTCTTTGTCCCTGACTTGATGGGTCTGGATTCTACCATAGAGAGGCAGGGTAATGCATGGATAAATGTGTGGGTTCAGGTTCAAGTCCTGCCTCTATCACTGCTTAGTTGCTTGATGGTACTTAAACTCCCCGAGCCTTCGTTTCTTCATCTAGAGAGTGAGAATAATAGAACCTACTTCTAAACCTCATGGTGAGGACTCAGTGAGATAGTGTGTATAGCTAGGTCCTGGCACAGAGGAAGTGTGTAGTAAAGGTTACCAACACTTATTTCTGGGAGAGGCTCTTTTCCATGCAAATGTTTTCATGCAATTAGTGTTTTCTGAGCAACTTCTATGTTTATAGCATTGAGCCAAGCTGAAGAAGGGCTGGTTCCTGGCCCCGTCTTACTCTCATCCTGGAGAGAGACAGCCAAGCAAACAACTGTTTGTAATTCCAGGCGGATGAAATACATGCTGGCCCTGATGAAAGCAAAGTGCTGGGGGACCCAGTGGAAAGAACATTTCATTCTTGGGAGTGGCTGGAGAAGACGTCATAGAGAATCGGTGGTAACTGGAGCTGAGCTCTAAAGGACATGTGGGGTTTTGGTCGCAGAAGAACAGGAAGAAAGGACATTGCAAGATGAGGGACTGACGTGGGCACAGGCTCAGAGGCATGAGCATGTGTGGGGGTGTTTGGGGGGGATTTTCCAGCCTGGTGTGGCTAGAGAATAGAGTCAGAGACAGGACTGGAAAAGCAACGGGCTCAGGTGGTCGAGGATGGCCCCTGGACCAGCATCACCCCGGAGCTTGTGAGGAATGCAGATTCTCAGGCCCTACTCCAGTCCTACTGGAGCAGGAGCTCTGGAGGTAGGGTCCTGCAACTGAGTTTTTACAAGCCTTCCAGGCGATTCTGATGCACCCTCAAGTTTGAGGATGCTGACCATTCCCGTGAAGCTTTAAGGATGATGTGACCCTCTGTGTTAATTACATATGACATTTGGCTGCATGTAAAGGTACCCAAGTGCAGTCGCTTGATCAATTATGGGTTCACTTTCTTCTCTTAACAAGAGGTCCAGAGGTGGGCAGACTCCCTTAGCAAGTGGCTTTCATCCTCACTGTTATGAGATAGCTGCCACACCTCCAGATCTCTCCACCATGGCCCATGCAGAAAGAAGGGCGAAAGAGCTAAGGGAGAAAGACTTGTGCCAGTTGACTCTGTCGCCTTTTAGTCTTGCTGCAAGTTTTCTTGGATAGAAATAGTCTTCCTGAAAGTGTCCTATACTGTGACTTATTTCTCATTACTTGGAATTGGCTCACGTGATTGTGCACGCTGCAAAGGAGTCTGGGACGATGAGTAATTTTAATGGATAAATTGCAGACCTAAATAAAAGCAGGGTTCTATGAATAGGGAAAGAATGGAGAATAGATGCTGGGTGGACAACCATCAGTATCTGCCAGACCCCATGCCAAGCATGCTGCAGGAAGGTATTTCTAGCAATGGAAGGTTTGTTGGAGGGTTTTTTTTTTTTTGAGTGGTTAAAAAGCTCCACCCTGTATGATGTCATGCGTGTTTGTTTCGTAAGTCCACGACTTTTACTATATACTTATTGTTTATGTATGTTCATGTGTGAATGATATACTTCAATAAATTGTTTTTTAAAGGAATAATTCTTTAAAAAGTAAGCTCCAAAGCTAGACAGCCTGAATTTAAACCTCTGCTCTACCCAGCTATGGGATCCTGGGCAAGTTACTTATGAAAGGCTCCAACTCTGGAATCCCCCACAGCTGAAGCACTCCTTGAGCTGGCATGTACCTCCTGGCTTTCCTGCCCATTTTAGTTTGGTCTCCCATCTCTGAGAAAGAACAATACCCCCCAAAGCCGCCCCAAGGCCTGGCACCTCCATCCTTTCTCACCCATCATTTACCTGTGGGTTTCAGAATAATTTTCACCAACTCCAATGAGTTGTAATGCAGCAGAGCAATTTGTATCCACATACTATGACCCAGTTATGCAAGGGTTTGGGGGAATACCAAGGACCTAGCCAAATATAGAAGGGTTAGGGAAACTTCCCGGTGGAGGTGAATTTTTATAGAATCTTTCAAAGGGATTAGCAAAAAAAAGGGCAAGGAGTTAGAGGTAGGGGAGAGAAGGCAGTTCTGACAGATGACACAGCCTGAGCAGCGGCATGGAGATGGGAGAGAGGATGGATTAGCTGAGACCCCAAGAAAGTTTTGATGCTGAAATGTGACTTCAGAGGCTGATGGTGGGAGAGGGGCTGGAGCGGTGGGCCTTGTGGATGAACTATGGGGAAGAGCTGGGGTCACGTAATCCCTGTGCAGTTCAGATGTGGCAGCATGGAGGGATGATTTGTGGGGGCTGAGGCTGGGGCTATGGTTGGGAAGAAAGAAGCTCCTGGAGCTGGAGTACCAGAAGAGAGCCAGGTGGGCAGCAGGCCTGGCTGTTGAGCAGCAGCTGACCAACTGGACTGTGGGCTCCTAACATTGGCCCTGCCCATGAAGGGGCTTGCTCTCAGGGCTCAGGCCTCAGGGATGGTGGGGACAGCCAGGGGTGTGGTCAGTATAGGAGCACTTTAGGCAGGGGAGGATAGATCCCCTCACAGAGGCATCAGATGAGTTAAAGGAGAGGGAAAGTTTGACTCAGCCTAACACCGGCCTTGGAGGACAAGCCCTGGGCTCCTGCAGAAGAGTGAACGGGCACAGGGAAGAGATGGGGGACAAGCCAGGCTCAATGTGAGCCTTTTGAGAAAAGTGTCTCTTCACCCAAAACTAACTTAACAAACGTGGTGGGCAAAAGGAACCAAGGTTAGGGCAAAGCACTCCAGCTCTGCAAATGCCCATGAGGGCATGGGCCCTTGGCTTGGCTCCCAGCTCCATTGGACTAGGGTCTTCTCTCACCTTCACCAGCGGACTGGAACTTGACTGAGAACCCTCATTTGGCAGGTATGGGATCCCATTCCTGGTGCTGACAACCTTCCGAGATCTCAGGATGGAAGACTCACCCTGGCTCCTGTCCCTCACCCCCACGGGACGGGGTCCCATCCCCAGTGGGGACATGCAGATGGTCACTTAGCTGAATCTTCCTCTTCCTGCTAGTCTGCACAGTCTGGGTTTTGGTCTTGTCCCCAATCTTTGACCATGCCACTGAATCTGTCTAGTTTTCTGGGGAGCCCTTCTCATCTGAACTTTTCTCCCACCATGTGGTCAGAGCAAGGCTGTCTTCCTCAGAGCTTTTTTTTTTTTTTTGCTAACCTCTTCCCTACGTGTTAGCAGCAGCTTTCAGATACTTTTACCCATTTCCCTGAACTTGTGGGTCAGAGTGGAGCTCCCTACACTCAGGATTCTCTTTGGCCAGTTTCTATGTATTTTAAAGATCAGATCTTCTGTCTATTGAGTTGCTGTCAAGTACCAATCATGGTCCTCCACGCTTTCATCAACAAGGTGGAAGCAATTACACCCGAGTAACTGGGGCCCAACAAGATCACACAATCACACAGATGATCAGTTACAGACCCAGGAGTCAAATGAAGTTCTCAACTCTTCCCAATTTCAAGTTCTTTTAATGGCTTTACACTGCCTCCCAGTTTGCCTTAACAGGAAGCCCTTCCAGCTGAGAATTCCAGGGTGAAGTGGCAATTTTGTATTCTTGAGCCCAGGGGCCACCTACCCTATCAGCCAGTATCACTAAGGGGCATCAAGCTGGGGTAAAGTCTAGAATCCTCTGACACTCTAAACCAGGGGCTCTCGACTTTGGCTGCATGCTAGAATCCCCTGGGGAGCCTTTAAAATTCCCAATGCCCAGGCTACATCCGGGCCCTTTACACCAGTATCTCTGGGGTAGGACCTACACATTGGTAGCATAACCCTTCCAGGTGATTCCAACGTGCAGCCTCGTTTGAAAACTCTCCTCTAAGCCAGTGATTCTCAAGCCTGTGCGTGCATCAGAATCATCCAGAGGGCTTGTTAAATCTCCCAGTTTCCAATTCAGGAGGTCTGCGAGTTGCACCCCTTCTCTAGACAGCCTCACCCAAGGAAATCCAGGGAATGACGCGGATGCTCCCCAGCACGCGACCACAGTGCGTTATCACCCCTCCCTTGTTGGAGTCCTCCCCGCCCCCACCACCCCCAGAGCTTTCTAAGGACCCTATACATAGAAGGAGAGAAGACTTTAATAAAATAGGAGACATTAAGAAGTTTGGCCCCAGATTAACAGGGTTGATTATGAAATGAAAGGGCAGGGGGGCAAAATAGTTAATTAACTTAAATGTTGGTGTCACTTATTTAATATACCCCTTCAGTAGTGAGAGGTGATTTTCATTCTGTGACCAACAGCTTTGGTCTTATAAATGGAGCAGTCAGGGTATACGAGACACTTTGGAAAAACCTGCTTTCAATCAGGTCAGCCACTTACTGGCTGTGGGATTGTAGCCAAGTTGCTTGACCTCTCTGAGCCTCTGTTTCCCACCCTGAAAAGTGCAGATTATAATACTACTGGCTTTGTAGTGTAGTTATGACAATTAGATTAAGTAACATTTGAAAGTGCCTATTCAATAAAGGTAGCCATTATTATTGTTATGACTAGCTATTATTCCTGGCTCTGCTGATGGTGGTGCCCCTTATAGAAAGATTCTGAGGAATAAATTATGCTTAGAGTCTGGTACTAGGAAAAGCCTCTCTCACCTGACCAGAAGAGATGCTTTTCTTCTGGTTAATAGCAGTTCTTATATTTACCACAGAAGCTCAGAGATAGATTCTGTGAAGTTTTGCCAATCACCTTTAACTTAGATTTTCTAGTATAATTCTCTCTCTCTTTAATTAACACGAGACATCTCTTTCTTTATGTATCTGGTTTCATTCATTACCACTAGCTAATTTTGTCTTCCCGCTGGCTCCTAAGGGCTCCCAAAGGGAGTCTTCCTTATTCTTTGCTGTCTGACTGGGTACCTTCGCAGTCAGTGTTGAATGAATGGGTGTGAGAGAACTAAATGAATATGAGTGATCCAAAATCTTTTTTTTGGCAATGAGTGATGTCAAAATGTTAAGTATTAAATGCATAGAAAACCAATGAGTGCTCTGGGTCTCACTGACATCATCTGTGAAGTGGAATCAATTCTTCCTTCCCTCTTTTCTTCCCTTCTACCAAGTTCCTTAACCTGTCTAAGCTTTGATGTCCTCAGGTATAACGAAATCAATAGTCTCCATTGTGGCTCTTGTAAGACTATGGCGTGTGAATGCACCTGGTACAGTGCCTTTCACCTTGGGCATTCAGTGAACTCTTGGTTTTCTTTCTCTTGACTCACCTTGCCTCACAAGGATTTAGATCTAGCAGCATTTTGACTTCTTCAGGGCCTGCCAGGGTGAGGCAAGTGAGGCACCCAGGGCACAATTAAGGAGGCCCTCACTCTCAGGCCCATTCAAGTGTGAGGGCCTCCTTAAATGTTGTGCCCAAGGTACCTCACTTGCCTCACCCTAGTCTCAGTCCTTGGTCTTCTGAGTGGCTTTTTACCCTGCTTCCGCACCCAAATTACTTTTTTTTTCAGGTACCAGGGCTGGGGATTGAATCCTAGATCTCCCATGTGGGAAGCAGGCATTCAACCGCTTGAGCCACATCCACTCCCAGCCAAATGACATTTTAATGACCATCATGGAATCCACTTTGGGGGTTCTTAAGCCTAGATGAATTTGTAGTTTCCAAGTCCAATTAAAACAGGTGGCCTGTGATGCTGCAACACCAACATGCAAAAGTCCATGGGGGGTAACAGGCCTGTACCTGGGCCACTGGGGGAAACAGCATGCCCCTCCCTCCACCTGAACCATTCCTGCACTTGTCTTGTTGAGTACTGACCTTCTTTGGCCATTGAGATAGGAAGGACAGTTTGGGTTCTCCCATTTTAAACAACTAGGAAATGGAGAAATTAAGTGATTTTCCTAGAATTTCTCAAAGCATGGTTCAGAGACAGGGGGGTAGCTGGTAAACTCCAGATTTCTGGGCCTGGGGTGGTACCTGAGACCTCCTGAATCAGAGGTTCCAGAGATGGGTCTGGAACTGGCATCCAACAGGCTCCTAGGGCTTGTGGAGCACGAAGTTTGAGGAGACCCGAGCTGCTTGAGCTCTCTGTGTCTTGGCCATATGTCAGTCATCGTGCACATCTCCCAGTGCAGTATGCTCCCACGGGTGCTACTCAAGAGGAGTTCAATTGGCAGGAAGTTAAATTTGCTGGTCTAGCTGGTAAGCATTTATTTTACTAATATTGGGAGAAAATATAAACTATCACTTCAAACACTGGGTTTCCTGAAATTTTCTTAGGACAAAGTTAAATGTTTAAAAAGTGAATCGATTTAAAGTCGATTTAAAGAAAATCTAGCCAAAATTATTAAAGTGATACGGTAATGACTGGAGTTTGGGAAACAGAGCTTTGGGTGATTCTGATGTCAGAAGCAGAAGCGGGGCCAGAATACAGGGCTTTTTTTTTTTTTTTAGGAGGTACCAGGGATTGAACTGGGGACCCTGGACATGTGAAGCAGGCACTCAACCGCTGAGCTATACGGGCTCCGCCAGGGATTCTTCTAACAGGAGTTTTAGAGCCCTGCAGAGTCTCACTTACCTCTGGGCATCAAATATTGTCAGCGGCCAAAAAATATAATGATAAATATGGACAATGTCTTTTTCACCATGCTGGGTTCCAGAGGGACATCCTTTCAACAGGCTGCCAGAACCAACTCCGCTGGGTCCAGGTCTGCGTACCAAGAAGCAGGCTGGGGCTGAGAGCCCGTGGGGGCTGGTTTGAGAGGGGTGAGAAACGCAGCCCTTCTCATCTTGCCAGGCATTCCTGGGGCCGCTATGACCCAGCGCAGCTTTGCCCTCCCCTTCCCATGGAATCACTGCAGATGGGCAGGCTGGCGGGGGCAGCAGACCCGGGGGGGGATTGTGCTAGTCAGAGATGAGGAGAGAAAGGGAGAAGGAGAGAGTGAGAGGATGGAAGGCTGGGGGAAGGGAGAGTCTGGAGCAAAAGGAAGAAAGAAGAGTGGGGAAAAAGCATTTGTAAAATTAAAAGGCAAGTCCCCATCAGATGGCGTTGGGCAAGGAAAGCATGTTACAGGCAGGAGTAATTGGTAATAGGAGCTGATGGGAAGAAGGGATGATTTATGGGAGCATGCAGACAGGGGTGGAATAATTTTTGGAGCAGAACGGGGAACTTACTGAATGCCTGAAACTCAGCTACTTATCCCTTCGTTCTTGTGATGAATTAGCTCTTGTTTAAAGTAACCGCGGCTCCATTTTTCATTCTGATTACTACACTTGATATCTTTCTCTCCCTCTGTTTCCCTCTGACCACTGTCCCCTTACCAGGATCTGGGTGCAGAGACACTGGGTTTGCAGAAACCGTCACCCCTCCCCCTTGCCTCCCCTACCCCCCCCCCCCGCCTCCCGCCCCAGTGGCGTTGACTCTAAATGGCCAAGTCTAAAACCCAGCCACTTGAAATATTGCAAAGATTGTCAATGTGCAGACTTAGTGAAGACTCTAGATGCGAGACTGGCCTGTCTATCTATGCATCCTGGGTGACTGAGCTTCCTTTGCCATATAATGTGGGAAAGCCTCTCTCCGGAGTTGTCTACCCTTCCTTAAAGGTGGCATGGTGAAATAGAGAAGACACAGCACTTCTGTTTGGGGATGGGGAGGCCTTTGAGGACCATGGCAACATGTACCTCTCCTTACCAACATTTTCAAATAATCAGACTTCAATGTATATTTTGCAGAAAGGGAGTAGATGCAGGCAAAGGTGTAGCTACTCAGTGATCATGTCCTCATGTGCTTTAATTATTTAGTTATTTTTTCTTGAGTAAAAATACAACTCTCAAAAGTTCAAGTTCCCATGTGGTCCAGTCTCAACATATATTAGCACTCAAAGGGGAGAAAAAAAAAAAGGTCTGACAAAAAGCAATTAAAACAATTTAAAGCAGTAATTTGTGAAAATAAGAAAGGGAAAATTTTTACGTAATGATTCGAAAAACTTCCAAGATGCTCTTGGTGACTCTTTCGGTCCTCAGCTGCCGACCATCAACTCCAAGCCGCACCTCCAGGCCTCGTGTTCAGGGCCCTGTATCCACTGGAGCAGTCGGTGGAGGAAGTGGGCCTGGCTCCTGATTTCTAGGGCCACCATCCCTCCGACTGGGCTGCCTCTATCTTTTTTTTTTCTCCTGTTAGCACTTAGGACACTGATCTCCTTCTCAGCCCTGGGTCTCACAATGCCCCACCCCACTCCCACCTCCACCTATATCACTGCCTTTGGCTTATTGCTAGAACCTTCCTGGTTCTCTTACAGTCCTTTGATGTGTCCACCCAGGCCTGGTGGAATCAACGACCCCTGGTTCTAGCAGCTTCTGTGTCAGTGCCCTAACGAATGGGACTTCGTGGCCCCTGTCTTCACCGATTTCTTGGATCCTGAGCCACCTGGGTCCCTCAGATACCTGGACACTTCCTACCTCCAGCAGCTCTGTTGGCTTCTGACTCCTGCTTCCTGGAGCTCCCCAGGGGTCAAGACTATGCCCTTCTGCTTGTTGAGCATATTGGCTCTCTGGCCCTGAGCTCCTCCTCTGCCTTTCTGTTCTCCCTCGGCCTTGGCAGTACAGGGGCGAGGAAAGGAGAACTGTCTTCCTCGTTAACAGTGTGGTGCAGTAGGAAACAGCTTTGGATTTAGAATTAGGACACCTGGAGTCCAGGCCCTGCACTGATTCTGGAAGATAGTTTCCTTCTCTGAGCCTCACTTTCCTCCTGTAGAAAATAAAGAGATTGCATAATTAAGACTCTTTCCAGGGTAATGGTTAAAAGCATGTGATCTGGAGTCAGATTTAGAGTCAAATGCCATCTCGATCCCTTGCTATTTACATCTCTGTGCCTCTGTAACACCTGCCTCCTGGGTTTTTGTGAGGATTCAATGAGAGACTGAAAACAAAATGCTTACCACAGTGCCTGGCACATAGGGAAGCTCTATCATTGAGCAGATCCTAAGAAGTCTTTTCCTAGTTGGCCTCTCGTGTTTCATTCACACATTCGACTTTTTAGAGAAGACTCTCAGCCTTTATTTTCCCTCACCTTGCCTGCAGGTTAAGACCTGCTCTTAACAGTAAACAGAGGTGGCTCTCAACTCAGCTGGCAGGGTATATCAAAAGCTTGTGGGAAATCTTAAGGGAAAACAGCCTACAGAGAATCACTGTTTTCAACTCATGCTTCACCTAATAAGGAAATGCCCCATTGAGAAGGAGCTGGTTCAGCCCAACAACTGAATCCACAGCACAGCCAAACAGATCCTGGCACTCTTGGACATAGATGCCCAATTCCTTCCATCATCAGGGACCAGATGTCCTTCCTGGCACGACTGCAGCGATACCTCGGGCCAGGGAGCTGCGGGCCCACCCCATCCCAGCCTTCCTCTGGCACCCACCTGTCCTGCACTCTGGGCCACCTCCCAGATTGAGTGGGAAGCTGGACCCAGAGGGAATGTGTGGCCCGGGGTGACCTTCCCCTCCTCCTCCTGCTGATGGCCCGTCATTAGGCAGAAATGCCAGGACGAGGAGGGTTCCTGGCTCCCCTGGCAGCAGTGATGACCTCGTCGCCTGGCTGGCATCCAGCGACAATGGACACATCTTGCCTTTTTGCTGGGGTGGACTCTTACCTGGGGTTTGAAGATGGGGTTTGGAGCTGGCAGCCTGTGTTCCCTAGAAAGCAGACCTGAACCATGCCTCGGTCCTCAGTGAGACTCAGCAAGCTTGCATTCACTCGACATTTACTCTTTCAGGCACCCATTCAAAAAAAAATATTTATCAGGCACCTACTAGGTGCCAAGGACTTGTTGGGAGTTGGAGCTGACTCAGACCCAGGGCTGCAGGGCCAGTGAGCTAGTCCATCCTTGGGGACAAAAATCATCCCAGCACTTGTTTCTCTCCTCTGGGGATAAAAGGCCAATTCCATCAGGCTGTGAGCAACTGGGGAGCAGGAGCTGGGCCTATGAGGTACGTTACTGTCTACTCACCACTGGCTAATAGAAGGCACTTGGCAAACATTTCTGGAAGGAACACTTCTTCTAAAGGGGATTGTGGATGGATGGCGCCCAAGGACCTAAACCACACAACCAGTTTCGGCAGCTGGCCCTGATCCACCTCATTGCCTCCAAGCACATATGTGTCAATCCACACTCTCTCGCACCCCGAGGAAGCTGTGCTGATGCCCAGCCAGCCGCAGTCAGCCACCTTCTAGCCGAACCTGCAAGGCTGGCATTGTTATGGTCCATAGTGCAGTTGAGGAAACTGAGACTGAGAAACCTCAAATGTGTTGTCTATGATCAAACCCAGATTCCAGAAACAGTGTCTTTTCCCTGCCCTGCCAGCCCAGAGGACACTCTCAAGGAGTTTGGGGTGGGGTGGGAGGGTGGAAGTCAGAAAAGGAATTGCAGATCTGACCAGCTTTGGTACTCTGCCGCAGGAGGCAGTGGCTTCTAGCCTAGCACAGGCTGTACCTTCGCTGTGCGTGTTGGGGGTTAGGGTATTGGGGGGAGGGGGTGGGATCCATATGTAAAGAACTCCAGACCCTCCACCCTTTTGCAGAACAAATATTCAGCCATTCTGATTGGTTGCCAACTTGCAGGATAGGTGTGGCAGCCGTGGGGGTGTTGTGAGGGGGAGCTGGGCACTAGCGGTGAGGGGGAGCAGCATTGGGATGGAAAGGAGTGCCAGATGGGTCCCAGGTGGAGTTAGGGGGTGGGGGTGGTCCCCAAAACAGGCCCTTGATGGATCTGGTGGTTCAATAACCAAACCTCCCTCTTCCCCAGGAGCCCCCTCCCCTTTTAAGGTGAACTGCATATCTTTAGTTAATAATGGACTTGTCACCAGCCCCATCAATACCCCATCAAGGGAGTAAGGGGGGGAGCAGGGAGTGAGGGGAGGCAGAGGCCCAGTCCAACACCCCGGCGGGGCCGCAGGCCCTGCTCGTTGGGCCGGTAATAAATAGGATGAAAGGCACTCCTGATAAATGCCCATGTCAGGGAGAGATTTTACCTTCACTCAGAAACAATGTAATATCTCGGCTATTACCCAAAATAATTTATCAATGTGTAATAGCTTTGTGCAGACTTCAGATAGGAGGGGAGCTGCGCTATCAGAGATGGATGTAGCCTACCTTCGGCTTTTAATTTTTAATGTTCGCAGCCAGCTTTGCATTAAAGGCCAGGTGTCATATAAAGACTTAATGTAAGAGGGGAGTTCATGAATTCTAATGAAGGGAGGGGCGCTCCGTGGCCAGCTGCTGTCACCTCCCGGCTGTTCTTATTGATCTTTTGTTTTCTCCCTTCCTGGTTCTCCTTGCTCTTCCTTCTCCTCTCCACCCTGTGCACTTCGCCCCACCCCACCCTCCCTACCCAGGGCCCCCCTTCCCCACCCTCCCTGGGCTTTCTGGTTCCCAAGTCACATCTTTTTCTTCCAGCCACAAGAGGGAGGGTCTCTGGCTGGCTGGGCCTGGGCTGCGAATGCAAAGATGCTAGAACATCTGGACAAGATGCTGAAACTCAAGATGTCCAAAGCATGGCTTTTCCCCCCTATTTCTATTTCTTTTTTATTCCTTTCCTCCTTCCTTCCTTCCATTTTTATTTATTTATCCATTCCTCATTCATTTGCTCATTCATTTTTGAATGCCCACAAGGGGCCTACCCCTGTGCAAGGCCCCATGAACAATGTAAGAAATAAATAAGATGGTTTCTGTCCCAGAGGAGTTTGCAGTCTTGCTGGTGAAATACTCATTCATGCAAAGTTGTGAAAATGTGACAAGAGAGTTCTGTGAGATTTAAAAGAAGCCCTCAAAATAAAGAAAACAAATAAATAAAAAGAAAAAAAGAAGGAGAAAAAAGCCCTCAAGTGTCATCTTCCCCGTGAGGTCCTCCCTGACACCTTTTAAATTTGTGCACACACACACACACACACACACACCCCTATGGAGCATTCCCTGTCCCCTTCTCCTGTGCACTTACCACCTTCTAAAATGCTACATAAAATGCTTGTTTACTTTGCTTAGGATCTGTCTTCTCCCATTGGAGTGGAAGCTCCATGAGGGCAGGGATTGGGCCTATTTTGTTCACTGGTGTGGCCCTGGTGCATAGAACAGGTCTCAACATGTAGTAGGTGCTCAATAAAATGTTTATTGGCTAAATTCAGGGACTAGAGTGGTGCTCAGAGGATAAGGGCAGTGGTGTTGCTGTGCATTGGGAAAGTGTTACGGTTTGAATTCTGTCCCCCCAAAATAGATGTTCAAGTCCTAGCCCCTGTTCAGTAAATGTGCCCCTAATTGGAAATAGGATCTTTGAAGATGTTATTAGTTAAGACAAGGCCAAACTGGATTAGGGTGGGCTCTAATCCAAGATGAGTTCCAAAAGAAGTTGGACACAGAGAGAGACAGGAGAGATCGCCATGGGACGACTAAGACCGAGAACACCAGGATTGCCGGTCACCTCGGCCAAGAGAGGGCCAGGGAACAGATTCTCCCCGGCAGGTTTAGGAGGGAGCATGGCCCTGCCAACACCTTGCTTTCAGACGTCTCACCTCCAGAGCTGTGAGATGATCCTTTCCTGTTGTTTGAAGCCACACGGTCTATGGCACTGTTAGGGCAGCTCTAGGAGGCTAAGTCGGAAGGGAAAGAGGAGTCGTGGCTTCCTGCAGAGGGGCCACTCCAGCTCTTCTGCCCGGTGTGTGTTCACTGCCCTGGGGAGCCTCACGCCTCTTTAACATGCCAGTCTGGCTCCCTGGGTAATCCACTACTCTCACCACCTGGCCCCAGCATACCCCACTCTGCTAGCTTGTTGGCAGCTTCCTCTTCCTGCAGCTTCCTCTTCCTGCCTCCCCACCAGCCAGTCTCAGATGGGAGGTGGCCCCAGGACAGGAAGGGGAACAGGGATGTCCTCCAGCGTGGGGCTGGGCCTTTTGCCTCTCGGGACCCCAGAGCACAGGTCCTGGCATGCAGTAGGTGCTCTATTTCAGACCGGAAGGATTTTATGGGAGAGGTGCATGCCTGAAACACTCTCCTAATTTCAAACTCAGAGAGTCCATGGCTAATTTTCCTCTCAGAATAGACATAAAGTAGGATCTGCACTCTTTCCAATTTTGCACCAGAGGGGCTTCATTCATTCTGTCGTGCACAGCTCCAGATTTGCTTGAAAATGCAACTGTGCAGCACAGCTGTGTTGAATGTTAAGTGTAATAACTAGAGAGCGCGCGACTTCCCTTCCGTTCTCGTTTTGGTCTTGCTCCTCTTCCCTTTGCCAAGGGACCTGCCTCCATTGTTTCTGGTGCCAAGAATGTGCAAATTCCTCCCCTTCAGCTCTGCTTCTCGACCCACTTCAAACGTCAGCCTCCTCGGCACAGTGGGCCCCTCCATCCTCTGAGGCCTCAGACCATTTTGTTCATGCCTTTGTCACAGGCAGGTGAATTGTTAATGCGTTGCTAATGGGTCAGTCTCCCCTCTTAGATCTGAAGTCCTTGAAGACAGACAGTGAAAATCTAAAGCATCTCTTTATTCCCAGCACCTTATACATGAATGAATGGGTATCTGTATAACTCCTACAGGTATCCCTCAAAGCTGATGTATGCTTTTAAGCTGGCTACATCAGAATCACCTTTGGAGTTTAAAACAAATACCCCAAACTCCTGAACCCCACCCCCAAACCTGCTGTTAAAAGAAAACCTTTTCATGCAATTTAGAATCACACGGTTTTATTGAGCGATTCATGAATCGGGGAGTATCCCATTCAGAAAGTACAAGGATACTCTGCTGAGGGGCTGAACATGGGGAATTTATACACAGCAAACGGGGAAGCAAGTGAGGAAATGTTCTGATTGGCTGATGTTAAGTTTTTATTTACATACATTTACATTTGGGGACTTACAGAGCGGGGAGCAGATATACATTGATTAGTATGGTATACTTATCCATTCTGATAAGCTATCTCTAGGGAGGGGTTCTTTGCTCCACAGACCCCTTACTAAGTCCACACTACACTGTGTATTACTTAATAAATATATCACACCTGCACCAACACATCCCCACAAGAATAATGTTTTTTTGAGTTTCAATTCAAGCTCTTGTTAAGAACCCCTGGGGCTTTAGGGATCGCCACTGGTTTATCACCAGGTGTTGCCTATGTGTAATTCCTGGCAATGCCCAATGCAAGCAGCCATTTTATTTCACTTAACACTTGTAGGAAGCTCCCAGGGAGATGCTGATGGTGGCAGGTGGGAGCCACTGCAGTTTTCATTGCAATCATCTGGGGCATGAGTTAAAGGCACAGACAGCTTCCTGGGCCCCACCCTAAACCTTTTGACCTAGACTCTCCAGAGAGGCTGTGAGTTTCACAACTGCCCTTGGTGATTGTGGCAGTCAGGTCAGCTTGGGAAACACACTTATGCTCTCTCCTGTCCTTGGCAAGGGCTCCCAATCTGGGGTGAGGACCCCTCCTCCAGGCCTGTCCAGACAGTGAAGTCTCCAATAATTTTCAGGGCAGGAAGGAACATTAGTGATCATTCTGTTCCAGGGTTTCTCAGCCTTGGCACTGTTGACATTTTGAGCTGGATGCTTTTATGCTGTGGGAGCTATCCCGTCCACAGGACGAGGAGGTCTAGCAGCATCCCTGGCCTCTACCCACCAGGTGCCGGCAGAAGCTCCCCTCCTCCCCTCCAGCTGGGACAACCAACAATGTCTCCAGACATTGCCAAATGTGCCCTGGGGGGCAAAATTGTCCCTGGTTGAGAGCCATTCCAAGCCTGCCTAAGGCTCAGAGAGGCAAAAGGAAATGGCACAGCTAGGACAGCCTATCTGAAGTTTAGGAAGTAAGCAAAAGTGAGGTGAGAGTTAGCTGCAAGGAGGTTCCTCCCAGTATTGTTCGAAATAGCAAAAAAAAACCTGAAAGAGGCGGAAGTGACTAAAAATAGAATACTTGCTAAAAATTTATGGCACCTTGAAAATGGAATCTTAGGCAGCTGTGAGAATAGTATTGAAGATTATTTTGACATGGAAAAATGACATAAAAAATGATTAAAAGTTAAATAAAAATCAGTTTACACAGTGGGATGAAGAGTATGGGCTCAATATTCTTTTTGAAAGTACAAACAAAAGGACATCACTTTTTGCTAATTTCACAATGGAAACCTATTTAAATTTTTTTTTTTCTGATATTGTTTTGGTGAAAAATTAAAACAATATAGAGAAAGTGAAAGGTCTCCCTATAATTTTTACATCCCAGTTACAGGGACAAATGATGGTGTAAGGAGACCCCAGGAAGGGTTGGCACAGGTTACTCTGATATTCTTTAAATACACATTCATGGGAAGTCGCTGTGGCTCAATCAGTAGGGCTCCCGTTTACCATATGGGAAGCCCCGGGTTCGGTTCCCGGGGCCTCCTGGTGAAGGCAAGCCCGCCTGCACGGTGTGGTTAGCTGACCCAGCGAGCACAAGCAGCAAGGGGGGGATAAATGAATAAATAAATAAAAAATCTTAAAAATAAATAAATAAATGCACATTCAACGTTTATTAAGTGGGAAGAAACTGATACTTTTGTGAACAAAAATATTACATACTTCTATTTCAAACTAAATAATACCTGCACTGAAAAAATGTTTTGCTTTAATTATAAAATATATGAAACTGAAAATAATAGAAAATAATATAAACAAATTCCTATGTACCCTATGTTAATGTATTTTGTTTTAGATCTTTTAGTTTTGAATAAACATAATGTTACAAATAAGCTTACACCTCGCTTTCTTACCATTTGTCTCCCTAAATACTCTGGAAGAAATCTCTATCTCATAAATTATTCCCTTACATTAAAATATATATATATATATATTTACTACATATGCATGTATCCATAAGTAATGTTTAATGTTGCATTTAAAATTATATGTATAGTATCAAACTGTTACATATATCCTTTTGCAACTTGCCTTTTAAACTTAACCTTGAGATTTTTTTAGATTTGTCCATGTTTATATAGGTAGATTTAATTCATTAATTTTAACTGATAATTAGTATATTATATGACTATTTTACAGTTTATCCATTCTCCAATCTTTAATTTCCTTCCAAACTTTCTACTATTTCCAACAATGCCACAGCAAAGTTCCTTAGCAGTTCTCAAACTTCTTTACACTCTTAACAATAATTGAGAACCCCAAAAAGGTTTTCTTTAATAGGGTTATATCTGTCTTTAGGTATCATAGTTAGCAATTTAGCAATTAAAACAAAAATTGCAAAAATATTTAATTATTGATTAACTTAAAAATAATAATATATACAAGATTGACAAAACTCAGTTATGTTTCCAGCATTGAGCAATTGAGATAGGAAATTAATAAAACAAATCTAATAGTAATATCATCCAAAAGAATAAAATGTCTAGGGATAAATTTAGTGAAGGAGATAAAAGACTTGAACACTGAAAACTATAAGACTGTTGAGAGAAATGAAAGAAAACTTAAATAAATGGAAAGACATCCTGAGTTCATGGATTGGGTCAGGGTTTCCTTTTGGTGTGATGAAAACGTTTTGGATCTAGACAGAGATGATAGTTTTATAATGTCATGGAGGATTGAATTGTGTACCCCAATCTGGACATGCTCTTGGTCTTGGTTGCGTTCTCTTGGGTGTGGACCCACTGCAAATAAAATCTCTTCAAAATGCTCCTTCAGTTAAGGTGTGGCCAAAGTGAATCAGGTTGGGCTTTAATCCAGAATACAGGAGCTTTTTTTCATTAGCAGAGTGAAAGCAGATGGAGAAAGAAACCACAAGAGAAGCAAGAAGCTGGAAGTCATCAGAACCTGGAAGAGAAAGGAGTAGACATCACCATGTGCATTGCCATGTGATGGAAAAGCCAAGGAACCCCAAAGATTGCCAGCCAGCCAGAAGAAACTAAGCCCAAGAGAAAGCAAGCCTTTTAGCCTCTGAAGCTGAGAGTCAATAAATTCCTGCTGTTAAGCCAACCCATTGCGTGGTATTTGTTTTAGCAGCTAGGAAACTAAAACAAACATTGCAAATCTACTAAATGCCACTGAATTTTTCACTTTAAAATGGTTATATTTTGTGACTCTCACCTAAATTTTAAAAAGTAACAATAATAAACCCATTATATGTTAATATAAACTACATATTTTTATGAAAAATAACTATTTTCCAAAACAAAAAAAATTATTAGACAAGTGGCATTGTTTTTCATTTTGATAAATCTCTTTGTCTGCCTTAAAAGAAGACTGCTACATTCTCATCTCTGCTCCAGCATTCTCTTGTGCTATATTGTTTTGGTTGCAGTCTGTGAAAAAATTTTGTCCTTACATAAATACATAGTTGGAATAAGAATAAATCAGTAGTCTTTTCAGATAATTGTGGATATTTTTTGATATTACACCAAAACTCGACAAGTGATAGTTTTGTAAACATCAGTTGTAATGTGGAATCTGAAACCATATCAGTGAACTTTTGGTACTCTATTCCATTAAAATACATTGGTCTATCTTGCATTTTGAATGTTTCTTTTACCCATGATTTTGCAACATCATACATTGATCATTTGGAAATCACTGAGTCTCACAGGTATTAACAGAAGGTGGCACATTTCATTATATAATATCAAAAAGTCCCATTCATTAATATCACCACTATTCTTGGCAAAAAAGGTCTTAAAGTTTAGGGAAGCTGTCAAGCTCATGGTGGCAGATACAAGTTTCCCCAAATTCTAATTTTATCTTGAAATTTCAAATTATATCATTGGCAGAAAATGGTATCAGTTGTTTTCCTTGAAGTGACAGGCTCACTTCATTTTTGAGAAAATCTGCCAAATTGCCGACATATTGCATGAAAAAAGCGGCTAGTCCATCTTTCAACTCAATCTCTTAAGGGCTTTTCCTCGAGGCAGCACTGCACTTAGTATTCAGCAGAAATGCTGTATGTGTAATTCCCATTTCATCATACAGACAATTAAACAGACATGTACTCTGGGATTGAGATTTTTGAAAATTAAAAGTTTTTTCTGTTTCACCAATAACATTCTTCAGTAAAACTGTTGTGTCGTTTCCTTTCCTGTGAAGTGCATAAAGGGAAGAATGCAATGATGACTAGTAGCCACCGCCTCAATTCATGCTAAGACACCAGCAATTTCGCCACCATGACTTTTACACCATAAGCAGAAATGTCAACAAAGGGGCCCCCAGGTCCGGGGCCACACTTTGAGAACCACTGCTCCAGGGGAGGCAACCAAAGCAGAATAGCTGGTTGGTTGAATATGCACATCCTAACTTTACCAGACACTCCCAAATTGCTTCTCATAGTGGTTTTTATCACCTTCACTTCCACCAGGAATGTGTGAGCATTCTCAATTTCCCACGTCCTGTTCATCAGTTGGTGTAACTCAACTTAAATTTTTGCCAATCTGATGGGTATGAAATGGTGTTTCATTGCTGTTCTTTTTTGTCTTTTTAAAGATTTATTTATCCCCTCCTTGCTGTTTGCTGTGTCCATTTTGCTTTGCGGTTTTCTATGTCTGCTTATCTCCCTTCGTTGCATCGTCTTGCTGCGCCGCGTGGGCCGTCAGCTCACCGCGCCACGCAGACCGGCTTGCCTTCACCAGGAGACCCAGGGACTCGAACCTGGGGTCTCCCATATGGTAAACGGGAGCCCTATCGATTGAGCCCCAGTCACTTCCCCCTTCCTTGCTGTTCTAATCCCAACATAGCATTTCAAATATATTTGGAAAGGTCTTCCAATTCAGTTTTTTTTTTTTTTTTTTTTTTTTTACCGGGAAGTCCCGGGGAACAAACCCAGGTCCCTCCATATGGCAGACGGACGCCCAACCATTTGAGCCACATCTGCCTCCCCAATTCAGTTTTTTCATCATTTATAATTGGGTGATGTTTGTTGTGCTCACTAATAATTGAAGTAATTTACAAGGATATAAATATAAAATATAGAGTCTTTTTCAACATGTGTTCAGAAGTTATTTTTTTCTAGCTTTCATGTTGGCAAAACATTTCCCACTTCACTTCAATTTTCTTTTGCAATTTTCCAAATGAGAGTGCTTCTGGGGAAGACTACTTTAGAGTTTCTAATCATTTATTCCCTGTAAACATTGCTAGCCAGAATTGCAGTTGATTACATTGCAGCTTTGAGTCTTCTGGTCTCAGGGTTGGTGAAGCTGTCCGTTGTGTGTGTGCATTGTGGAAAAGAATTTGTAGATGCTGGTAAAACTGTGCTGGGCCTAGGAAGAAGTGGTATATCAGTCTCCAGCAAGGCCACTTTCAATAGACTTTCCAGGATGTGTTTGACTGTGTGCGGTTTTCACTTCACATGCTGGCTTCACAAGCTGATCTCTGTGTAGGAAATAAGGCCATTCTAATCAGCCATGTGTGGAAACCTGCTTTCATGGGTACTAGTTTTCTCATTTATTTCAGTAAGGTTTAGCTTCCCTTATGGTTTGTGTTCTTGGTATTTGTTCATCTAGATCAGGGGTTGTCAGCCTCTTTCTGTAAAAATCCAGATATTTTTGGCTTTGTGGGCCATATGGTCTCTGTGGCAACTATTCAACTCTGCCATTGTAGAGGGAAATCAGCCACAGATAAAAAGGAAACCAATGGGTTTGGCTGTGTTCCAATAAAACTTTATTCACAAAAACAGGATGGACCATAGTTTGCTGACCTCGAAGTCATCATGTCAAGTGAAATAAGTCAGACACAAAGGACCAGATATTGTATGACTCCACTTATATGAAATACAGTTATCAAGTTCAAGAAATTGATATAAAGTACACAATCTATTCCAATTTTGTCAATTGTTTCAATAATAATGTCCTTTGGGGCATTTTCTCCTCCATTATTAGATCTAGTCCATGATCATCCACTGCATTTAATTGTCACTGTCTCTTTAATCTCTCTCTTTTAAAAAAAATTACAGTGGGAGTAGATGTAGGTCAGTGGTTGAGTGCCTGCTTCCCATATATGAGGTCCTGAGTTCAATCCTTGGGACCTCCTAAAAAAAAAAAATTAAGTAACATATATACAACATGAAATTTCCCATCTCAAGCACTCTCAAGCATTCAATTCTGTGGCATTAATCTCATTCACAATGTTGTGTTACCATCGCTACCATCCATCATTGCCACCATCCATTACCAAAATTTTTCCATCACCCCAAACGAGACCTTCTACCCATTGTTCATTAACTACACAACCCTCTCCACCATCACTGGTAACCTGTACTCTACTTTCTGTGCCTTTAAATTTACACATTCTAGTTATTTCATATAAGTGGAAACATACAATATCTGTCCTTTTGTATCTGACTTATTTCACTCAACTTGATGCCTTCAACGTGAAATTCATCCATATTGTAACTTGTACAAGAATGTCATTCTGTATATGGCTGAGTTATATTCCATTATATGTAACCACATTTTGTTTATCCATTCATTTGTTGAGAGACACTTGGCTTGCTTCTACATTTTGGCTATTGTGACTAACGCTGCTATGAACATTGGTGTACAAATAACTGTTCAAGTCCCTGCTTTCAATTCTTTGGAGGTATATACCCGGAAGTGGGATTTCCAGGTCATATGGTAGTTACATATTTAATTTTTTAATGATAGGTAAGACAGACAGGAACCAGAAGCTGAGACAGATGGCCTGGGGAGACAGAGGCTGAAATCAATGCAACGCAGAAGCTGAGAGGAAGCCTCTTTAGCCAGAAGCTGAAAGCAATGAGGCCCAGAGGAGAGAGGAGAGATGAACGGACACTGCCATGTGCTTGATCACCCCTGCAGTTCAGAGAGAAAAGATCTCCGATGTTGCCTTGATTTGGACACTTGCATGGCCTCAGAACTATAAGCTTTTAACCTAATAAATCCCCATTGTAAAAGCCAACCCATTTCTGGTATATTGCTTGCAGAAGCTTTTAGCAAACTAAAACAATGGTGTATAATACTTTTAATGTGCAGTTAGATTCTGTTTGCTAATATTTAGTTGAGGATTTTTGCGATTGTATTCATAATGGATATTGGCCTGTACTTTTCTTTTCTTGTGATATCTGGCTTTTGTATTCAGACGATGCTGTTCTCACAAACCATTCTTGTTGGGAGGTTTTTGATTTCTGGTTCAATCTCTTTACTATTTATTTGTCTGTTGAGAGCTTTTATTTCTTCTTCAGTCAGTTTAGGTAATTTGTGTGTTTCTAGGAATTTACTTATTTCATCTAGGTTATCCAATTTGTTGGTATACAATTGTTTATAGTATCCTTCTAAAATCTTTTTTAAGTTTCTGTAAGGTTGGTACTAATGTCCCCCCTTTTCATTTCTGATTTTAGTTATTTGCATCCTCTCTCTTTTTCTCTTTGTCAGCCTAGCTAAATTTTTGTCATTTTTATTCATCTTTTTAATGAACCACACTTTAGTTTTGTTGATTCTCTCTATTGTTTTTCTATTCTCTATTTCATTTATCTTCACTCTAATCTTCATTATTTCCTTTCTTATTCTCATTTTGGTTTAAGTTTCTTCTTCTTCTTTTTTTTTTTTTTAAACTTGGAGGTCCCAGGGATAGAACCCAGGTCCCTCCACATAAGAAACAGACGCCCAACCATTTGAGCCACATCCACCCTGTTCTTCTTTTTCTTGTTCTTTTAGGTTTGAGGTTAAGTCTCAGATTTAAGATCTTTTTCACTGTAAAAATTCTTTATATATTCTGGATATTAATTCCTATCTGATATATAGTTTGCAACTATTTTCTCCTATTCTGTAGGTTATCTTTTTGCTTTCTTGATAATTTCCTTCGATGCACAAACGTTTTAATTTTTATGAAATCAAATTTATCTATTGTTTCTTTGATTGCTCATGCTTTTGCTGTCATATCTAAGAATTCACTGCCAAATCCCAGGTCATGAAGGTTTGCCCCTATTTTTATTTGTATATGGTGTGATGCAGGGATCTAACTTCATTCTTTTGTGTGTGGATAATCCAGTTTTCTCAGCTCCATTTGTTGAACAGACTATTCCTTCCCCACTGCCTGTACTTAGCACACTTCTCAAAATCTATTGGTAATACATGTGTGGATCTATTTCTTTGATTTTGTTCCATTGGTCTATTGTCTATTTGTCTATTTTTATGCCAGTATCATGTTCTTTTGGTTACTGTAGCTAAGTAGTTCAGTTTGAAATTGGGAAGTTGAATCCTCCAACTTTGTTCTTTTCAGAATTGTTTTGGTTATTTGGGGCCCCTTGAAGTTCCATATGAATTTGAGGATCAGTTTTTGCATTTCTGCGAAAACAGATGCTGTAATTTTAATAGGGATTGCAATGAATTGGATATTGCTTTGGGTATATTGACATCTTAATAATATTAACTCTTCCAACCCATGAACATGGACAGTCTTGCCATTTATTTAGGTCTTCTTTAATTTCTTCCAGTAGTGTTCTGTAGTTTCCATTGTACAAGTGCTTTGTAACCTTAGTTAAATTTATTTCTGGATAGTTTATTCTTTTAGATGCTATTGTAATTGGAATTGGTTTCTTATTTTCCTATTCAGATTGTGCATTGCTAGTGAATAAGAGCACAATTGATTTTTGTGCATTGATCTTGTACCCTGCCACTTTGCTGAAATGATTTATTAGTTTTAATCATTTTCCTGTGGATTCCTTTGGATTTTTAATCTGCATATAGAGATAATTTACTTCTTTTATTCCAATTTGGAAACCTTTTATTTTTTTTCTTGCCTAATTGCTCTGGCAAGAACTTCTAGTACAATTTTTTTAGCAATGGTGAAAATGGGCATCCTTGTCTTGTTCCTGATCTTAGAGGGAAAGCATTAAATCTTTCACCACTGAGTATGATGTTAGCTGTTTTTTTTTTTTTTTTTTTTTTTTTTAATGGCCTTTATCAAGTTGAGAAAATTCCCCAATATTCTTACTTTTCAAGTGTTCCTATCAAGGAAGTGTGGTGGATTTTTTTCAAATGCCCTTTCTGCATCTATTGAGATAATCATGTGTTTTCTCCCTCATATTTGAAAGACAGTTTTGCTGGATATATAATTCTGGGTTGGCAAATTTTTCTTTTCAGCCCTTTAAATATGTCATCCAACTGCCTTCTTGCCTTCCTGGATTCCAATGAGAAATCAGCACTTAATCTTATTGAGGTGTCCTTCTGCATGATGCATTGCTTTTCTCTTGCATTTTTCAAGATTCTTTGGCTTTGGCATTTGACAGTTTGATTATTATGTGTCTGGGTGTGGATTTCTGTGAGTTTATCCTGTTTGGAGTTCATTGATCTTCTTGGATGTGTATATTCATGTCTTTCATTAACATTTAGGATGTTTTCAGCTATTATTTCTTCAAATATTCTTTATTTCCTTTTCTCTCTTTCTTCTGCTGGAACTCCCATAATGAAAGGCTCTCTTCAATTTTCTTCATTCTTTTTTCTTTGTGCTCCTCAGACTGAATAATTTCAATTGTTTTATCTTTATGTTCACTATTCCATCTTCTTCCAGCTCCAATCTGTTCTTCTCCTTTGCATGAGCCATCATTTCATGTTTCTGTGCTAACCTTGTAATCTTTTGTTTCATATTGGATATTTTAATATTTTAATGTGTTATCACCCATAATTTAATCACTGAGGTGTCTGTTCCTTAAGCTTGTGTTCAGCTAGTGTTATGACTGAGTTTTCCTTAAATGCCAGGAACTAAGAAAAAAAGAAAGAAAAGAAACCACCTTTCCCCATCCTTGCTGATTAGCCTGTGATTGTTCTCCTTCAGAGCTTTGCCATCTAACAATGGGTCAAAGGAACAGCTCAAAGTGAAAGTGTAGAGTCTTCCCAGTCTTTTCTGAGCATGTATTTTCTCTCAGGCATGCATGAATGGTCTTAGGAATTCCTCTGTTTAAACATATCCAAATATCCCCCTTTCCCCTGGGATATAATCTTTTCTCCCCATCCCAGGTGCTATATTGTATGTATTAAATAGGTCATCCTTTTCCTCAGTCAGCTGTGCTTTGATTGCTTTCTAACAGGATAATAGCTGCCCAATGTGTTGCTTCTACATGCTGGGCACGTTCTGGGATGGTGAGCCTGCTGCAAGTGTCCTGATTCAGTCTTTCAGGCTGCCACCAGACTGACTGACACAGACATACATGCATTCTAGTATCTCCCCTCTGGAACCAGGACCAGGGACCCACAGTGGGAGCATAGGCCAGCTACACACTGAGCTAGGAAAGGGGTGAGAAAGGGGCTGGCAAGGGTACCATGCGATTTTTGTACAATTTTTAAGTTGCCTTTCTCTTAATTCAGTGCTTAACCCAGTTAATGCAACCTTTTATCTGTTTTCCAGAGCTCTGATGAAGATGGTTTTGCCTGTTTTTGCTTTTTCCTTAAAACTTTGGCAGGGTAACAGAACCCTGGAGCATCTCACTCTTCCATCTTGGTGCTGTCCCTCTCCTCATTGCATTAAGGATCCCAGTTCAGTGGCAGCAGTTCCCTAGTAATATTTGATCCACAGAGAAGAGTGACCACAGAACACTTCAAGAATTTTAGGGCTCCCCTCACAAGTTCATTTTTCACAGTCATGGTGAAAGGTGTGTCCCCTGGATCCTCCTGGGGTGGATGACCAGGTCTTACACGATAAATCTACTCTAACATTCCCATCTCCCTAAGTCTTTGGATAACTTCCTCTATAGTATTCCAAGGCAATTCTGGTATTTAAACTTCATTTAGTGTGGGCCACCTTTGGGTCCATCTTTCAGCCAACCAACCTATGATGGTTAGGCTAATGTGTCAACTTGGCCAGGTAATTGTGCCCAGTTGTTTGGTCAAGTAAGCACTGGGCTAATTGTAATACAAGGACATTTATGGGCTTTAGTCATCAGTGAATTTACTTCATAGATGGCTGATTACATCTGCATCAACCAGGGAGATTGCCGGCAGCTTTCTCCAATCAGTTGAATGCCTTAAAAGGGGAAGTGATTTCAGCTTTCAGAGAGAATTTCCCAGCTTGTCTTTGGCAGCCAACGTGTCCCAGAAACTCACCAAGGACTTTCATCGGTTTGCAGGCTGGTTTGCAGCCTGCCTGCGGAACCTGGACTTGTGTACCCCTATGGTCATGTGAGAGGCTCTTATAAAATCTCATATATTTTCAGATATCTCCTATTGATTCTGTTTCCCTGGAGAACCCTGACTAATACACAACCAAACAATCTGTTGGAACTCTTTCTAGCCCTTCAGGCTAAACACTGACTCCAGAATCTCTGCTTAGGGGGGCCCATATTAGTAAGTTTGGCCTGATTCAGCTTTACATTTCTTCTACCATGAGCCCACATCTATAAGATCCATTCCCACACATATCCCCGGGATTTCTGTCTAAGTCAGAAAAATCATGTGTTTATTTTGGTGTGTGGTGTATTGCCTCTTTTCATGAGTCACACTTTGCACCTTACTTTTTGGTACCTGCTGAGACTTGAGTCTAGTTATAGGTCTAGAATCAAAAAAGGGTGGCAGGAGTAAGCCCTGTGGAAATCAGCAATACTTTGCAAGGCAACTATCTCAGGGGAGGCCATTAAGGTTTCTTCAGGAAAAGGAGGTCTGTCCTCAGCCAGGGATTGAAGGGCTACTTCTACTGGCAAAAAAGACTTGGTTAAAACTTAGGGGTTTGATGTTCCCAGCTTTATTGGAATCTGCCCATATGACCCCACTGCAGTTTTCAGGATCCTCTTCATCCCCAATTAATGCCTTCACTATAACAGAAGGCATCCTGTGAGGTTGAGAGTAATTGCATTATTATTCAGCCATTTGTAGGAGGAGACTCTGGGTTTGGCTTTCACAAATGTCAGCCCTGCAGCTATGAAATAAGGGTTTCTTTCAGAGCAGATATAGATGCTTTCAGGTCATATATGTAGAGTTGAGCTGGGAATTTGATGCCCTGAACTCATTCTTTTCTTTTTCCACTTTCTCCAGTGCATTTAGGAACAGCCAGCCAATTCCATTATACTCCTTAGAGTGACTGAAATATTCTAAGGTAGCCAAAACATGGTGACCCAAAACCTTGCTTTCTGTAATCTTTGATTAGTAGAATTAAATGGTGAGATTTCTAACATCTCTATTGCCACATTATGCCAAGGGCTACCAGTGCCCTCTTTACCACTGGAAATAGAGTCATTTAGTGCCTTTAAATCTAATCAGATTAGAGAACCAATTCCAGAAATCCCAGAACCAATTCAGAAAACTCAGCCTTAAGCTTCTGTTCTTCTATAACCACTCTTGGTACTAAAATCTGAATAAGCCTGAGTTCTTCAGAGAAACAGAACCAGAAGGAGATATATATTAAGAGATTCATTGTAAGGAATTGACTTTTGTGATGGGGGTGGGGGCTGACTAGGCAAGTCTGAAATTTGTAAGATAGGCCATTAGGAAGGGCAGGATAGACCTCTTGGCCATGGACTGAAGCTTCTGCCCACAGGCAGAATTTATTCTTCTCCAGGGAAGCTTCAGCTCTGCTTTTAGAGCCTTTCAACTCATTGAATCAAGTCCACTCAGATTTTCTAGGCTAATCTCCCTTACTTAAAGTCAAATGATTTAGTCACATTTACAAAATAGTTTCACAGCAACACTTAGATTAGTGTTTGGCTGACTGTAGTCTAGCCAAGTCAACAGAACTAGAAGACCATCACAAATACCAATCCCTAGGGCTGCCTGTGGAGCCTGAAGTCATTCATGTTAGGCCTCATGGCAGTGGCTATCACTGCACACAGTAGGGAAGAACATCCTAGGCTTGGTACCCTGAGATCTACCTGGCTGGACAAACAACTTAGCTTATAGATAAACACAAATGAGTTGGCATACGGCCTTGAAGAGGGCTTGTATCAAGCCCTTGGGGACCCTGAGGGCACACAGAAGAAGATACACATGGGAAGAGAGAAGCTCCAAAGATACCAGAGGAGAGAACTTTATCAGCTTTGATCCTGCGGCCCTGGGAAGAGAGATGAACCATTCGCCTGATAGTTTACCTTGTGAAGAGAACAGAGCTGCTGAGTCCAGAAAGAAATGAGCCCTGTGCCAGCTTACAGCTGAGATTGGACCACAGAGCCTTAAGAGGAAGAAGGAAGGCTGAGCCCTTGCAGAGATGGGCAACCATCTTTGGCAAGAAAGTACCTTTTGTGGTGCCTTGAGCTGGACTCTTTAGGGCCTTGTAACTGTAAGCTTTTGCCCCAAATAAATACCCTTTATGAAAGCCAACAGATTTCTGGTATTTTGCATCAGCACCTCTTTGGCTGACTAATACAGCATCCTTTGCTGAAAATCGGGGAGTAGTAAAGGTGGTAGGAGATTGGAAGGAGTTGAGACAAGGAGGTGAAAGGTTGGGGAGGCAGAAGATTGGAGAAGTAAAACTGGGGAAAGAGAGTTGAGAGGAAAATGTTGAAGAAGGGGAATACTAAAGGGGGTTATACAGCTGCTGAAGTATTATCTTGTCTCCTTTCCTTTGGTTTCCAGGTAACTGACTCTGTCTGACTTCAAGGGCTTATGGGGAAGATAGGGGAGGGAACATGAGGGCAGGGCCTTTATTGCACAGTGCTTGCTTTTATCTTGTTGGTTTGCAGAACTCAGAGCAAGGTCAGGAGAGAGGAGCTTCTATTTGTCCCATTTGCAGATAAATACACTGAAGCACAAGAAAGGCAGGTAACACAGTGGGCCCCCAGCAGTCAATCTCATTCAAGGACAAAGTGAGCCCAAGACAGGCTGTTGTCAGCTTCTTCTCTCTTACCAGCTCCTCATTCATCTTTGGCTTTCCATTGGCTTTCTGTGTCCTTGTGTGGGGGTCCCCATCTCCACATCTTCCTTCAACCAAGGCCAAGACCCAGGGCCTCTGACACTCATCTGAAGTCTACTATGGACAAGTGCCTGGTAGATGAGTGGAGCTTCCCAGGAGACAAGAACTTCATTCCTTGATGGCTTCTCCTTTCTGCCCTGTCCCAACATGGTATGGGCCAATGGACTTTTGGGTGTTTGCACCACCCAGAAGCCAACAATCTCCCCCTTCTCCTGGTAACTACCCACCCTCTTGGTGAGCCCCAAGTAGCCTTAATTGTACTATATGACTCCATCCCTGTGAGTATGGCTGGTTCAGCCAGAGCTGTATGCTTGACCCAAGAAGACTGATCAGGTTCTTTTTCCTGCTACTGGGAAGGGAGCTGAGAGAAACCAGGTGAGTCTGTGGGCAGCTAATCTCAAACTCACAAACATGGGAGCTGTGGGGTAGCCAATAGCACCGTATGGATTGGGAAGTGGAGAGCCCCAGAGGGGAAGAGGGAGAGGCAAGGAGCTCCAAACCCTGGGCCTTTGTGATCAACTCCCATTATTATTATTATTATTATTATTATTATTTTTGCTTAAACTAGTTTACATTTTCCTTGTAAAGAAAGAATCTTACTACTACATAGAGTTAGTGGTTGGATTTTGTCCTTCCCCAGTGCTCTAGGGCTTTTCCTACTCACCCATGAAGCTATCTGGTCCCTACTCCAGTCAAAATAAGACAATGAGAAAGTTCTGTTTGGATAGACAGAGACAGACATACAGACAGAGAGTACAAGGCCTCCGCACCCTCTCCAAGCTCCTCACACCCTTGGCCTATGGTCTGGCTGTGTGCCAGCCAGGGCCCCCTCCTCCCCTGAGGGTGGGGCTGCAGCTCCAGCGAGGTGATGAGGAGCTGCGTGGTCCCTCGCTCAGCCGAGCTCGCTGCCAGTCCTCCGATTCCCTCCGCAGGCCACGCCCACAGAGGAGAGCCCTCCCGGCCACCCGCCAGTGCCAAACGGCCCCAGCTCCTCTGATCAGGGTCCCTTTGCTAACGTGGTGACTCTAACTGCCGTGTACTACAAATTAATTCATTCCTGTAGGCCTCGCTGTTCAGTAACTGGCTGTCACAGCAATCGCCCCCGGAGCTAATTGAGAGTTGCGATCCGTGACCGTATTTCCATTAGCGGCATAATGACAGGCAGCCAGCACACACACACAAATACACACCAAGGCACAAAAACACAGGTACACATACACACACGGACACTAAACATGCACATGCACACACACACGCACATGCTCTGGCATACGAACACACATTGAGTGAGAAGACAAAGACTCCAGAATGGGCATTATTATCCCCGTTATAGGGATAAGTCTACTGAGACTCAGGAAGCTTCTCCGTTTGTTTTTTTTTTTAATTTAGTTTATTTATATATTCCACCCCACCCCTCCCCCCATTGTTTTGCACCCGCTGTCTGCTCTCTGTGTGTTCTTCTGTGTCTGCTTGTCTTCTCTTTAGGCGGCACCAGGAACCAATCCTGGGACCTTCTGGATTGGAGAGAGATGCTCAATCACTTGTGCTACCTCAGCTCCCTGGTCTGCTGTGTCTCTTTTTGTTGCTTCATCTTGCTATGCCAGCTCTCCGCGCCGGCCAGCACTCTGCTCTGGCCAGCTCACCACCTGGGCCAGCTTGCCTTTCACCAGGAGGCCCCAGGAATCGAACCCTGGACCTCCTATATGATAGATGGGAGCCCAATTGCTTAAGCCACATCTGCTTCCCACTTCTCAGTTTTAAAGTCCCAAAGTTAGTTGCTGATTCTAGGATGAAGGAAAAATGAAAGAAGACTTTTTGATGTTCACTGCCATGTAGAACAATAATGGTTACTACTATTCTATCTGTGAAGAAACTATCAGAGACTAGTTTTCCTAAGGCCACACAGCTAGTAAGAAGAGCTGGATTCAAACTCAGGCCTATGCTATTCCAAAGCTTGTGCCTCTTTTCTATACTACGATATACCCCTTCTTCTGTGAGTCTCTCTCTTCTAGGTCTATTTGACTTGTGGCTGAGCTCAGTGCAGCTCCTGGCACACAATAGGCACTCAATTAATGCTTGTAAATTGAAATGAACCTTCCCATCCTTCCATCTCTGGCTTGGGCATCCAGGTCCAGGACTAAGAGAAAGTCCTGACTGGATTGGCATTTCCCACTGCCATCCCACTAGAGCTCTGCCCGCACCTTGCCTTGCCCCTCCTCTCCTCTCGGGCTCCACCCCCTCCCCCCCTTCACACTGGCTTTTCAGGTAGACTCATGTTCTAGTCTACCTTGAGCACTTGAGCAAGTGGGGAGGCAGGTATGAGGGAAAGAGTGTGAAGTCAGAAGCCAGGAGACCTCTTTGGATTTGTGTTTCTTTTTCTATAATGTCAGAAAAGTTGAAAAGAAGGTTAATTTGTAGGATCTCTTCTGTGGTAGGCTGAATAATTCCCCTCCTCCCTAAAATGACTGTGTCCCAATCCCTGGAACCTGAAACTATGATGCCTCATGTAGCAAAAGGTGCTTTGCAGATATGATTAAGGTAAGGATTTGAGTTGGGGAGATTATCCTGGATTATCCGGGTGGGAAAAATAAAATCACAAGGGTCCTTATGAGGGGGAGGCAGGAGGGTCCATGTCAGAGAAGGTGATGTGACCATGGAAGCAGAGAGGTTGGAGTGATGTTTGTAAGAGGCCAGGGCCGAGGAAGGCAAGTAACCTCTAGAAGTTGAAAAAGGCAAGAAAATGGATTCTTTGCTAGAGTCTTTTAAAAAAATGCAGGCCTGTGGAAACAGTGTAGACCTCCAGCCTCCAGAACTGTCAGGTCAGTGTTGTTTTAAGCCGCTGAGTTTGTGGTAATTTGTTACGGCAGAAAGAGGAAATTAATACATAATCCAATTTCAAAATTATTGGATTCTATATAACTCTTACCTTTTAAACCAGACAGACCTGGATTCAAATCCCAGCTCTGCTGCCTACTAGCTGTGTGGTCTTTGGCAATCACATAACTTTTTTGGTCTCTGTTTCTTTATATCGATACAGAGATAATGCTATCTACTGGGCACTGACACTTCTGACAATATTGTGGATTTGATGACCTGAAACCCCTGTTACAACACACTTAGAGATGTTGAATGTAATATGACACTTTTAAATGTCTGAACAAGCTTGTAAGAAAGTAAGGGAAATCTAAAAGAGCCAAAAATAGAGATGAAAAATGAAAAAACCAAAAGCTAGATAGGTAAGCACATGAGCTGTCGCTCTGCTCCCCATTCTACCCCAGCTCCTGCCTAAGGACCAGAAATAAGCCATGGGATGAGGTGGGAGCTAGAACTGACCAAGCAGAAAGCGTGAAGCCATGATCCTCAGAAGGCTGCCACCTTGGTCAAAGGAGAATGAGAAAAAAGAAATCTTCTAGCTGCACAAGTTGATGGTAAGGAAGCTTATTTGTCTAGGCCAGTGGTTCTCCACCAGGGCCAATTTTGGTCCCCAGGGACATTTGGCAATATCGAGAGACATTTTGGGCTGTCAAATGTTTGGGGGAGAGTGGTGCTATTGGCATTTTTTGAGTAGAAGCCAGGGATGCTGTTAAACATCCTACCATGCAGAGGGAAGCCCTCCATAACAACAAATTATCCAGCCCCAAATGTCAATAGTATCAATGTTGGGAAATCCTGCTCTAGACCTGGGCTTGTGAAGAAAAATGTCTTCTCTGGGAGTTAGTAGCCATGGCCCTTCTCTTCTATAGGCTTGTGATTCAAGTTTGTTCTACCCCCTCATCTGTGAGATCCAAGCCAAGAAATAAACAACAAAGGGAGTCAGGGGCCAGTTATACCCAAGGGCACCTGGAAAAAGCAAATACATAACCTTTCTGGAGGGATGCATTCTCTATCCAATTGCTGCAGGATTTCCACACATAGAGCATCTCTGAAGATGAACTCACAACCCCAAATTACAAAACACTGAGTGTTTTTTCATGAGTGAAAGTTGGTAAGTATTAGAGTGACAAGATTAGATCTTCAAGAACTTCAGATAAAAACAATAGGCACGGGAAGCGGCTGTGGCTCAATCAGTGGGGCTCCCGTTTACCATATGGGAGGCCCCGGGTTCGGTTTCCAGGGCCTCCTGGTGAAGGCAAGCCCGCCCGCCCGCACGGCGTGGTTAGCTGACCCAGCGAGCACAAGCAGCAAGGGGGGGATAAATAAATAAAATCTTTTTAAAACAACAACAACAAAAAAAAAACAATAGGCACAATTCTGTGAATAAACTAAAATCTACTGAATTGCATACTATAAAAGGATGAATTTTATGGCATGTGAATTATATCTTCATAAAGCTGTTATTAAAGAAAATGAACATAGACCACAATATACATACGTTTAAATGATTAAAGTCACATTATCTTCCTTGTAGGATTATTTAAGAATTAGAGAAAATCTATGTCTGGCATAGAATAAGCACTCAAGAAATAGTATTTGTTATAATTGTCCAGGGGTTATTAATTTTTTGTTTCCCCATTTCCTAAGCTCCTTGTCATCTATCAAAATGTACCTGAGAGAGCTTATGTGGCTCAGTGGTTGAGCATCAGCTTCCCACACACATACACACAAATGTATCCGAGCTGTGTCCCATTCTGTTAGGGTCTTGTATTAGTCAGCCAAAAGGGGTGCTGATGGAAAATACCAGAAATCTGTTGGGTTTTATAAAAGGTATTTATTTGGGGTAGAAGCTTACAGTTACCAGGCCGTAAAGCGTAAGTTACTTCCTTCACCAAAGTCTATGGCTGTGTGTTGGAGCAAGATGTCTGCCGATGTCTGCCAGGGTTCAGGCTTCCTGGGTTCCTCTCTTCCCAGGGCTTGTCTCTCTCCGGGCTTAGGTGCTTCTCTCCACAAGGCCAGCTGTAGACTATCAGGAGAAAGGCTTGTCTCTTCCTGGGGCCTTCTCTCCTTCCTCAGGACCAAGCTCCTCTGTGTGCTTGCTTCCCCAGGCTCCAGCATTAAAACTCCAACATCAAAACTCCAACTCTGTCCTTTGCCATGTCTTTTATCTTTGATTCCCCCACCATCAAGGGGCGGGGCTCAATGCCATACTGACGTGACCCAATCAAAGCCCTAATCATAATTTAATCATGCCCAGAGGAACAGACCAGTTTACAAACATAATCCAATATCTATTTTTGGAATTCATAACTATATCAAACCGCCACAGGTCTTTATCCCATATTCCCTTAATTGTAAGATGCCATCAATTGTACTATACCATCAATTCAATACAAGTTATTGTTGTTGTTTTAAATAAAAGCAATCTATCAAATGTACTTACCTATCGTAAACTGCACTTAGAATTTTGGGAATAAGAAAATGAGAAAAATACATTTAAATTTATAGTAGCTGATAAAATTATCTGTGGTCATGTGATAGTGGATACTACTGGGTGGCCAACTTAATGCTGTGTGACTCAACCCTGGGTCATCTGAAGGTGGAGCTTCTTTCCAGGCTGGCGGCTAGCCCGGCAGTGTTGGAGGTTAGAGCATATGACTGGGTCACAGCCGTGCCTGTTCCCCACAAGTGTGAATTAGGGAGGGAGGGAGAATGCACAATGCAACAAGGGGAGCTGCTCTCTTAGCACCTAGGCGGCATCTGGGTCAGTGCTGCATCCTCTTTTAGGGGCCCAATACTACTCAGTGCTCCTTGTCATTAGCTTCCATAAGGCTTCTCCTCCCTCTTGGGCCTCAGTTTTCCTGACTGTGAAATAGAAGTGAAGAAACATGATGCCACTTTACAATGGACCACAGCAAGTCAAGACTTATTTGACCCAAAGCTGAGCAGGATGGAATTTTCTTTTCTCTTCACCCCCTTTGTTCCTCTCCATGAGAGGGGATTAAGTCTTCAAATGAGAGCTTTGTGGGTAAGGACGGTGCCTAATCTGAAGATTGTGAGTATCTGCTATTGGCCGTGACTACAAGGACTGATAATAGGATGCCAATGGGACCTGTAGGGAGGGCAAGGAGGACCACAGGAAAGGAGGAGTGAGACCAAAGGAGAGGGGATTCACTGGAGACTACCAGTGGCTGATTCAGTCCACACAGAAAAATTATCTTATGGTGGTAATGGATTTAACAGTGCCCAGTATAAAGCAGCATCACAGAAGAAAGTGTGAGGTTCAACCTCCATCATCAGTGATGGTGAAACAGGAAAGCACGGGCCATCAGGTCAAAGGAATTATGCACAGGCCAGTGTTTTTCAAACTTCATTGTGTACATGAATCACCTGGAGAGCTTGTTAAAATGCAGATTCTTATTCAGCAGAAATGGGAAGGACCCTGAGATTCTGCATTTCTAACAAGCTGCCAGGTGACGCCTATGCTGCTAGTCTAAGGACAACATATTTGTAACAGTGGCATATCAGGTACGCCAATTTTCAATCAATCAGTCATTCAACAAATATTTATTGAGCACTTAATGTCAGACAGTGTTCTAGATGCTAGAGATACTGAGTAGAAAAAAAGCAAATAGGACATAGAGTTTGCATTCTAAATAAATGAATATTTGAATTAGTGAGTTAATGGTGGAAGCTTGTGGTTTCATGCAAAATAATAAAGAAAACACAACAAAATAAAATTTCTTCTGTTGCAACTTATCTTGGAAACCCAAACCCTATTACAGGCATTCCTTGGAGATATCGTGGGTTCCGTTCCAGACCACCGCAATAAAGCAAATATCACAGTAAAACAAGTCACATGGATTTTTTGGTTTTCCAGTGCATATAAAAGTTATGCTTACACTACACTGTAGTCTTTTAAAGTGCACAATAGCATATGTCTAAAAACTTTTTAAAATAATTTAAGAATATTTTATTGCTAAAAAATGCTAACCATCATTTGAGCCTTCAGCGAGTCATAATCTTTTTGCTGGTGGAAGATCTTGCCTCAATGTTGATGGCTGCTGACTGATCAGGGTGATGGTTGCTGAAGTTTGGGGTGACTGTGAATGAAGTTTGCCATATCAATTGACTCATCCTTGCACAAAAGATTTTTCTATGGCATGTGATACTCTTTGATAGCATTTTACCCACAGTAGAACTTCTTTCAAATTTGAGTCAATCCTCTCAAACCCTGCCGCTGCTTTATCAACTAAGTTTTTGTAATATTCTAAATGCTTTGCTGTCATTCCAACAATGTTCACGGCATCTTCGCCAGGAGTAGATTCCATCTCAAGAAACCACTTTCTTCCATTACTAGAATCAATGGAAGAAATTACAACACTGATGTGGAGGCAGTGGGCAAAGGAGGCTCTGAGGGCAAGAAGAGGGAAAAACAGGTGTAATACAGGGGCATTTTTGGAAATTGGGAATCGTTCTGAATGACATTGCAATGACAGATATAGGCCATTATATATCTTCCTATAACCTATAGAATTGTGTGGGAGAGAGTGTAAACTACAATGTAAACAATAATCCATGCTCAGTGGCAATGCCCCAAAATGCATGTATCAATTGCAATGAATGTACCACACTAATGAAGGATGTTGTTAACGTGGGAAAATGTGGGAGGTGTGGGGAGCAGGGCATATGGGAATCCCTATATTTTTTATGTAACATTTATATAATCTAAGTATCTTTAAAAACAAACAAACAAACAACAACAACAAAAAAAAACACTTTCTTTACTTATCCATAAGAAGCAACTCCTCACCCATTCAAGTTTTATCATGAGTTGCAGCAATTCAGTCACATCTTCAGGGTCCACTTCTAATTCTAGTTCTCTTGCTTTTCCATTCTATCTGCAGTTAGTTCCTCCACTGAAGTCTTTAACCCCTCAAAGTCATCCATGAGGTTGAAATCAACTTCTATCAAACTCCTGTTAATGTTGATATTTTGACTTCCTCCTATAAATCATAAATATTTTAATGGTATCTAGAATGGTGGATCCTTTCCAGAAGGTTTTCAATTTTTTTTGCCCAGTTCCATTAGAGGAATCACTATCTATGGCAGCTATAGCCTTATAAAATCTATTTCTTAAATAATAAAACCTGAAAGTCAAAATGACTCCTTGATCCACGGGCTGCAGAATGGATGTTGTGCTGACAGGCATGAAAACAGCATCATCTCGTACATCTCCTTCAGAGTTCGTGGGTGACCAGATGCATTGTCAATGAGCAGTCAGACTTTTAAAGGAATCTTTCAATTTTGAAACGTCTCAACAGTGGGCATGAAATATTCAGTAAACCATGTTGTAAACAGATGTACTGTATCCAGGCTTTGTTGTTCCATGTATAAAGAGAGGCAGAGTAGATTTAACATGATTCTTAAGAGCCCTAGGATTTTCAGCCTGCTAAATGAGCATTGACTCTACTTAAAGTCACCAACTGCATTAGCACCTAACAAGAGAGTCAGCCTGTCCTTTGAAGGCTGGAAGTCAGGTATTCACTTCTCCTCTCGAAGTATGAAATTCCTAGATGGCATCTTCTTCCAATATAAGGCTGTTTCATCTATATTGGAAATCTGTTCTTTAGTGTAGCCACTTTAATTAGTTATCTTAGCTAGATCTTCTGGATAACTTGCTGCAGCTTCTACATCAGCATTTGCTGCTTCTCCTTGCACTTTGATGTTATGGAGATGGCTTCTTTCCTTAAACCTCATGAACAAACCTCTGCTAACTTCAAAGTTTTCTCCTGCAGTTTCCTCACCTCTCTCAGCATTCTTAGAATTGAAGAGAGTTAGGGCTTTGCTCTGGATTATGCTTTGGCTTAAGGGAATGTTGTGGCTGGTTTGATCTTCTATCTAGACCACTGAAACTTTCTCCATATCAGCAATAAGGCTGAATCACTTTCTTTTTGTTATTTTTTTTTTCATATTAAAGTAGCTTATTTTATTGTTATCTTTGCCAGCAAAATACTTTCTTACATTTAGAAGATCTCCCCACCCCACCCGAGACATAAGCCCAGAAGGCCTGAGACAAAATTGGAAGGCACGAATCCAAACTTCCATCAATGTCTTTCACATGTTTTCCACCGAGGGCTGTCAAGGCTTTCCTTTCCGCCCCCCTGGACCACGCAGTCGTTTGTTGCTCATCGAAGAAGGATTCTAGAAGAACCATCCAAAAGGCAGAAGGGAGAGGCCCCCAAAAGAGAATTCCCCGCAGATCCTGGCCACCAACGCCATGTCTCCAAGATCCATCTCCACGTCGGGGAAGGCACCCAGGGCTTCCTCTGTCACGGGCTGGCTCCGGACAAGTCGCAGCATCTCGAGGCCTAGGGCCCGATGTGGGGGGTGCTGGCTCTGCAAATGCTGGACCATACGCATCAACCACTGCCTGGCCTTAGGCGGTCCGACTAAGGTGACGCGTGTCTGGCCAGTGGCGGTGAACCACCCCTCCAGCTGAATGAAAGTGCAGCTGTGCTCCTCCATGCGGTGGAGGTCAACGTCCGAGCGTCCGAAGATGCTCTTCCATGTAAAATACCAATGGAGCGTTAAAGTTTTCAGGCACGGCCCACCACGGATTCTTCCTCGTTGCCATTTTGTGCACTGCTTCTACCTGAATCAGAATAAGGGCAAATTCAAGGCCCAGACCCGGGGCAATCTGCATGAAAAAGAGCTGGAAAAAGACTCATCACTTTCTTTTCATTTGTGTATTCACTGGAGTAGCACCTTTAATTTCCTTTAAGAACTTCTCCTTTGCATTCACAACTTGGCTAATTGTTTGGCAAAAGAAGCTTAGCTTTGGGCCTAACTTGGCTTTGAACATGCCTTCCTCACTAAGTTTAATCGTCTCAAGCTTTTGATTTAAAGTGAGAGGCCTGCGGTGCTTCCTTTCACTTGAACACTTAAAGGCTATTGTAGGGTTATTAACTGGCTTAATTTCAATATTATTGTGACTCTGGGAATAGGGAGACCTGAGAAGAGGGAGAGTGATGGGGGAAAAGGCTGGCCGGTTGAGCAAACAGAACTCATAGAACATTTATTGATTAAGTTCGCCAGCTTATGTGAGTGTGGTTTGTGTGCCCCAAAACAATTACAAGGGTAACATCAGAGATCACTGATCACAGATCACCATAACAGATATAACAATACTGAAAAAGTCTGAAATATTGCAAGATTACACAAATGTGACACAGTAACACGAAGTGAGCACATGTTAGAAAAATGGTACTGATAGACTCTCAATTCAGAGTTGCCACAAACCTCCAATTTATAAAAGGTGCAGTATCTGTGAAGTACAATAAAACAAAGCACAATAAAAAGAGGTGTGCCTGTATTTGTTCATCAAAGAGGAAGAGAGAGGGACTCCTGGACCAGCAGTGTGACCTGCTGGTCTGACCTTCAGGCTCTTCTTTTATTAAAGAAGGAGTCTATTCCAACCATCTGTTATGGCCAGGAGGATTAAATTAGAAAACGTGCAAAACCCACCTGTCCAAATACCTAACACATAGTAGGCACTTGACACCTGGCGGCTCTATCAATTTATTAATACTTCCCAAAGCATGAGAGCACAGCTGCTTGGGCCCATGGCCCCCCACCCCACCCCAATCTGGAGTTCTTCACCCCCCCCTCCTCGCCTCATGGAGCCACAAGGCTACTCTGATGAGCTGTGCAGCTTACTGTGAAATGCGCTGCATTTTCTCCCCAGCTGCCTCCTGATTGCAGTATTTACTTTTAATCTCCTGTGCCTCAACGCCCGATAAAAACTTTGTCACATTAGATGGTGACAGATGGGGAAGAGGCAGGCTGGGAGCCCTGCGAGGGAGCACCGGGGCCACTCGACGATCCTTCACCTCACCAATTACGTCCTTCAGAGCTCCCCGGCGTGGGCACCCATGTCAGCGCCGAGGGAAATGGAAAGGCATAAATAAAGACGAAACCAGGCTCAGCCAGGCTTTAATCTGCAGAATAACATTTCTCATTTGTGTGAAATATCACTGGGTTCTCTCCCTCTGCTCCAGGGCACTCATGAGTGCACTCGCACCCACCTAGGAGGTGGGGTGCCAGGCGCCTCCCGAGGGAGTTAACTGCTGGGTTAACCCATCCTCTTTCCCCAGGTGGGCTGTCGGGGACTTCTTAGTATGTGCAAGGTATTAAAGAGGAAGCCGGGAGGAAGTGACAGAGAGAAGGTAAATGGTAGGGAATTATCAGGTGCGTGTAAGAGAAAAGGGGGATTGGCTGATCAGAAATTGGCTCTATGTTCACAATAATAGAATAATTATTTCATGAGGATATATGTGATTAGTGCTTAACACTTTCCAAATCTAGTTCTTTCACGTGCTTGAATTTCCTGGCCCTCAACAACTCTGCGAGGCAATGAAAAACAGCCCCACACATGTGCAGAGCTTTTCTGCATCCAAAGTATGTCTGTTCACTGTCTCTGGAGATGTAGTATGGTTGTGTGGAAGAGGTACAGTGATTAAAAGCATGTGTTTTGAAATCAAACTTGTCTTTGAACCTCAGCTGAGGGTACAGCTGCTGCCACCTCTGGCATAAAGGGGGAGAGTCCTCCAGACCACACTCAACTCCTGCCTGAGGCACTGGAAGGTCAAGCAAGCCCCTCACTGCAGCTGCAGTTGGAAGGTTCCCAGGCCGGGCTTGTGCACATTCACTGGAGCCCCCACCAGCCTGCTCATCTCTGCACAGACCTGTGCAGTATCACAGCCGAAGGGCTGGGGCCAGAGCACCAGAAATAGAGTTCCCAAAGCCCATGAGACAGAGACAGGTTTGAGGTCTGAATCTGAGACACCCAGGCATGGGAATTGCAGAGGCAGTGGCTGGGGCTCCTGTGGACCAGCTCAGGAGCCCCTTAGAGCTGGTAATGGCCCCTGTTCCAGAACTGGGTAAACTGCAGGGCCCTGGGCTGGCATTTGAAGTAGAGTCAAATAACAGAGAATCAGACAAGGAAAGAGGAGTGACCAGATGAAAAACAAATAAAATTCTAGCCACTCCTGGCTAGTGACATCACCAAAACCCTAGTGGGAAGGAATGGGGGGCCAACCCCAACCCCTGGGTTCCTCCTCAGATATGCTGGGTGGAGACTGGCTCAAGGAGAAGGAAATGGCGCTGCTGAGGTTTGGCCACTAAAAGGAGATTAAGAAGGGGTAGCAAGGAACAGGGAATTAGAGAGAGAGGCTGGTGGAAAAAGCTCAGTGAGAGAAAGCCAGGGAAGCAGAATACTGGGCAAACCTTAAAGCAGAGGGGAAAGTCAAGTGGGGGTGCAGGGCAGGGGTTATCCCCCAATTGTAAAGCGAGTCCTTAAGAATTTAATAGTGCTCAGAGAAGGGGGACGGGTGCCGGAGGCTGCCAAATGGCCCTGTGACAAGATGAACATGTCATTCAGTGTCATCTGGATGGGAAGCTTGTTATAGTGGCTGCTTATTCTAGCCAAGTGGAAGTTGAGAGAAAAGAACTGTTGCCACGGTTATTATGCTTGGATTCCAAGTGGACATTTACAATGACTAATAGAATGGAATAAAAGGCTTCTCTAAAGTTCACTCTCTCTCTCCCAATGAGAGGAAAGGAGACAATGAGAAAGAGATCTCTCGGTCTCTCTTTCCCTCTCCCTCTCCCTCTGCTTTCATTTCATTCATTTATTCAAAAAATATTTCTGAGCGCCAACTGGGCGTCATGCACTGGCTCTATTAGAGAGGCATGGCTAGCCCCCAGCTGCAGGTCCCAGGAGGTCATAGGGTGATCCCAAACCACAAATGCTGCTCAAGCCTCCAGCAGCAAGTTCCCATGGGCCCACCAGGGCAGGAGAGAACAGCTGGCACCTTACTTGGGCATCTCCCTAAAGGGCTCGGAGGGCCCAGTTCAAAAGGCACAGAATCCAAAGGCTTGATGGCTGGCACCCAGGCCTCCCCAGTGAGGACAGCATGCCTGTCCCCGGAGGAACTCCCACGAGCCCTTGGCCCTCGCAACAACGAGACCTTCACTTGTTCTAGGCTGGGGGTGGGAATGGGGGTGGGGGTGGGGGTGCAGCTATGGAAGGTCTCTTGGGTCGGGCTTCTCTGTGTTGTCCATAACCTATGTGTCTGTTTGGGCTTTTTCGAATAATCTTTTCTTGCCCTCTTAAGGACATAAATTAAAAGCCATGGATGGGATTGGTATTTGATTCATATTTGTGGGGTTCAGATTGAGATTCCAAATAAACAACAGCATGCAGCGATTCTCCAAGTGTGATCAGTGGGACATACAGAACAATAAACTGGAGTACTCATTCAAAATTCAGACTCCTGGGTCCCCTCTAGGATGAGCACCTCATTCTCAATGGACCTTCCCCTCTCAAAGTCCAACAGGTGAGTCTCATTAGTTCTAGTTTTCCTGGCTCAAGTTCACGTCCTGAACTAAGTGCTATGGCCAGAAGCAGGGGCAAAGAGGCATCGCTCTGTCGGCCAAGCCAAATGGAGAGCAAGGGAAGGTGTTTCCCACAGAGAATCAGGGTGCTGTACTGGAGAAAGAGGAGAGTAGGCACTGGGTGGGCAAAAGCACAGGTGTCTGCTCTGGTTCGTGTTACCCAGCTGAAGGAGAGCTACAGGGGTTATAGCTGTTCATTTGTTTATCCAGCAAATGTTTATGGTGCTTACTTTGTGTGAGACACACATATACGAAGAACTGTCACAGGAAAAAAAAAAAGTTAGATTGTGTGTCCCTAGAAGAAAGCTAGGATATGTATAAGTGTGTATAATTGGGTGTGAATATGTGTATTTTACCATATGCATATGTATTTGTATATGTGTGTGTGTGTTCCTGGGAAAATTAGAGTGAATGGCTGAAAGTTACAGAGCTGGATTTTGAGCCCACAGAGGAAGCCTTTTCCAACCATGATTCTCCTAACGAGTGAGCTTCTCTTTATCGGTACTTACCAGACGTACTCAAGCGAAGGCTGGATGATGCTATAGATGGATTTCTGATCAGGTAAGGGGCTAGAAACGATGAGGGCCTTACCTTAATTTTCCAGTGCTGCTGTAGCAGATTACTGTAAATTCAGTGACTTAAAGCACCTCAAATCTATTATTTCATAGTCCAGGGGTTAGAAGTCTATGTGGGTCTCACTGGCCTGTTTGCAGGGTTGTGTTCCTTTCTGGAAGCTCTAAGGAAGAATCCATCTCCTTGCCTTTTCTAGCTTCTAGAGGCTGCCTGCATCCCCTGGCTAGTGGCCCCTTCCTCCATCGTCAAAGCCAGAAATAGCAGGTCCTTCTCAGGTCGCATCTCTCTGATCTTCTCTTCTGTCTTCTTCCACTTTGAGGAACCCTTGTGATTACATTAGGCTCAGCCAGATAATCCAGAATAATCTCAGCTCATTAGCAACCTTAATTCTATCTGCAACCCTTATTCCCCTTTGCCATATAAACTAACATAGTCACAGATGCAAGGCATTAAGCTGGGGACATCTTTGGGGGACCATTGTTTTGCCCACCGCAGGACCTCAGTGTCCCTTCTTAGCCAGAGATTTGATGGGCCTAGGATTGATGGGATCATTGGGTCTTTTAGTGCAGGGCAGACACACAGGCACACCTGGGCATAAGAGCACAGTGTATGTGGCTGTTTGCTTTGAAACCAGGAGGCAGGTTACACGGTAATTACTTCTTAGTCTATTAGCAGCAATTACGTTCACGTCAAGTCAGTAGGAGGTCTGTAATGTCTGCGGATTCAGCCTCTTTCGCAGGAAATTCTATTAAGTGCCTGTGTAACTAAGGAGACATTATGGAGCACTTGCAATTATAGCATTATGTGCTTTAGAAAAGTCCCTGCCATCTCCCAGAGAAAGGGGAACGGACTGAAGCAGCAGGTGGCAGGAGGGAATTCTCTCTCTCCTTGAATCCTCCTGGCAGGTCTGGGGTCACCTTGAAAGCTGGCGCATTGTGGACCTTGGCAAAGGTGGCGATTAATGATAATGAAGCTGCTATTCATTGCTACTTCCCCTGTGACAGGCATGGGCCTGGGGCTTTACACACCCCAGAGCCAAGTTCAAGAGTGATGGTCACTCCTTCAGGGCCTTCCCAGGCTGAGAGGAGACAGTGGACAGCCAAATTCAATCCGTTTCAGGGACAAAGGCGCTAAGATGGGGCTAAGAAGTCCAAGTGTGAGCATCGACCTGCCAGAACCATCCCAAGCCAGTCTCATTTTTTCGGCAAAGGCGTAGGATCAGAAATAGTATTGAGCGAGGGAGCTGCAAGAAAGAAGCTTGGTTTTCTCAAGCATGAAGTCAGCAGCAGGAAGGAGAGCTGACCAGGAAGGCCAAAGGCAGGTAGTAGAGTGCTTTGCATTCTATCTTAAAGATGTTATTCTGCCAGCAATGGGGGCCACTGAAGAGGTTGATAGTGACACGGTGTGTCTTTTCAACAGATCCTCCTGTTGGTTATGTAGAGCTGGGTGGGCAAACTGGTTCTATAAAAGGCCAAATATGATGTATTTTAGGCTTTGCAGGCCGTATGGTCTCTGCCACAACTATTCAACTCTGCTGCTGCACTGCAAAAACGGCCCTAGAGAATACGTACTAGAACGGGCATGCTATATTCCGATAAAACTTTATTTGCAAAAATTGATGACCGGCCAGATTTTCCCACAGGCTATAGTTTGTAACTCTTGGTCTAGGTGATGGATTTGAAGAGTGTATATATTCTATGTTCTGTAATTTAAGATTCCCACCCACTGCACTTTTAAATGGATTATTGAACCAGCTCAAGTAAAAGTAACAGTGATAGTAATTTATCATATTAACATGACATTGTATAGTTTACAGAGCTCTTTCATACAAACCTTTTCACATGCTCCTTACACAACTTGAGGATATCAAGGCTCAGAGAGGTTCGATGACTTGCCCAGTGTTGCACAGCCAGTAAACATCTTTGGTTCTGTTGAAGATCAGTTTTGCCAAGGGCCACATTTCCTTCTCAGCTACGTGTAAGAAAATGTGCATTCACTTTATTAGTAGTTCATTCTTTGAGGATGTTTGAGTGTGCCTAGGGCAGGATGGCAAGATCTCCTGCCCAGGTTCCGACTGAGAGAGCACTGGTTGGAGAGCAGCAGCGTGGCTGGGGACCTGGGCTCAGGCACAGACCTGAGCTGAGAGGCCGAGAGGGTTTTTGGAGCTGTGTTTAGCTGCGGCTAGGCCCTGTCTCTACCTCTGCACCCAGCTAAGAGGAGGATCGAGTCCTCTCTCGGGAAGATGGCAGCTGTGTCCAGGAATGCAGCTCCTGGCACCTGGTTTCCAAAGAGATATTCCAAAGGCTGGTGTTGACGTGGATGAGGCTAAAGGGAGAGTTGAGAAAGGATACAGGGGGAAAGAGGGTGAGAACCATTCCCAGGAGCAGTAGGGACAAGAGCAGCCTGGTATTTTAGGTTCAATTTCATGACAATTTATTGCCAGAGTGGGTCCCCACCAGTTCAGGAGTGAGGAAGTTGGCAGGAACCCAGTTCATGGTGGCAGCTCTGGGGGCGGAGGGGCAGATGTGGCTCAAATGGTTGGGCATCCCTCTGCCATATGGAGGGACCTAGGTTCGATCCCCAGGACCTCCCAGTAAAATTAAAAATATATATATATATAGAAGGCGCACGTGCCGCCAGGCTCCATGCATGGGCAAGCCCCTAGACCTTGTGTATGGGTGTGCCAGGCCCCTCCGAGCCACGCAGCAAGATGACAACATAACAGAAAGACACAAGGGAGAGCCAAGATGAGACGCACCAAAAAAACAGAAACTGAGGTGGTGCAGGTAGCAGAACGCCTCTCTCCCACATCGGAGGTCCCCAGGGTGAAGATTGGAGGAGAAGGATGAGAAAGAGAGGGCAGGAAACAGACACAGAGAATTGCCCAGCAAATGGACACAAAACAGCAACCGGGGGGGGGGTGTTAAAATGATAAAGTAAATAAATAAATAAATAAATAAAGCTTTAAAAGAAAAAAAAAAAGAGGCACTTGGAACCAAACCTGGGACTACCCATGTGGGAGGGGGGCAGATGTGGGTCAAATGGTTGGGCGTCCGTCTGCCATATGGAGGGACCTAGGTTCGATCCCCAGGACCTCCCGGTAAAATTAAAAAAAAAAAAAAAGAACTGAACTCAGGACCTCCCATGTGGGAGGAGGGCGCTCAACTGCTTGAGCCACAACTGCTCCCTGCTTGTTTGTTTTTGCTCATTTTTTCCTCATTGTTGTTGCCTTTTTTTTTTTTTTTTTCTTTCTCGTTGTCTGCTCATTGTTTGTATTCTTCAGGAGGCACTGGGAACCAAAACCAGGACCACCTGTGTGGGAGGCAGGCACTCAACTGCTTGAGCCATGTCCACTCTCCAGTAATTAATTTTAATTGCAGGAGGTCAATCAGCTAATAAATGGTGTAGCAGTTTGAGATTATTTATGAATCCCAAAAAGAGAGAGATTATGTTTGTAAACTAATCTATTCCTCTGGGTGTGATACCCTTTGATTGTATTAAACTCAAAGTTTTTTATTTTACTTGAAAAAGTCAATTTAGGGCTTTGATTCGACCACATCAGTAGGGCGTGACTCGGGTTGAGTCTCCTCCCCCTTGGTGGGCTGATATAAATGACACCATACTCAAAAAGACGCACAGGAAGAGAGAGAGCTCTGTCATGTTTTATCCTGGGGCCCTGGGGAAAGATGAGCCATTTGCGTTATAGTTTGCAGTGGAAGAGAACAGAGCAGCTGAGCAGCTGAGAAGGCCCAGAAAGAAATGAGCCTTATGCCAGAGACTGATATAGGAAGCCCTGAGAGACCAGGCAGAGATCATCTGCCATCTTGCTTCAAAACATAGCAGCTGACTTTGGTGAGAAAGTACCTTTTAGGGTACCTTGAGTTGGACTTTCCACAGCTTTGGGACTGTAAGCCTTTACCCTTTATAAAAGCCAATAGATTTCTGGTACTTTGCATCAGCACCCCTTTGGCTGACTAATACAGAATTTAGTACCAGGAGTGGGGTAGAATCTGATGCAATTACCAAAAATGCTGGAATGGTTTTATAATTGGGTAAGGGGTATTTTTTGGAGAATTTGTGAGATGCATGATAGAAAAGGCCTATATTGCTTTGAAGAGACTTTTGGTAGGAATATGGAGCCTAAAGTTATTTCTGATAAGGCTTTAGAAGAAATGATGAAACTATCATTGCAAACTGAAGGAAAGATGATCTGTATTTTAAAGTTGCAGAGAATTAGCAAGATTGACTTCTGATATTATATGGAAGGCAGAATTTGAAAATGGTGAACCTGGACATTTAGCTGAACAGCTTTCCAAAGTAAACTTAGAGAATGCAGCTTGACTTCTCCTTGCAGCTTATAGCAAAATACTAGATGAAAGAGATAAGCTGAGAACTGAATTGTTGGGCACAAAGAAACCAAAATTTGATTTCAGAAATTCCAATTCTCTGGAAATCAAGCCCCAGATGATAGTGCTCCATTTGAGGAATTAACTAAACTTGGAACTTGTAAGCCAAGATTGAAAATGTAATTATCCAGGCAAGACTTATGGAAAGTGTTACTGATGGCTTAGACCCCCATGCCCTTCATGCTAAACCAACAAACTTTTTGCAAAATCTGTATGAACAAAACCACTATCAGCCTGGACTAAAAGGGACATGGAGAGGAGAGATGGAAGGGAAAAAACTTTAAGAGGAAAACCATGAAAGCTGAGGTCTGGAATTAAGACATGTCTTTGGACCAAGAGAGAGACCACCCATGTATATGGAGAGGGTGAGTTTGTCTCAGCATTTGAAGAGAGTAGATGGTCCAGCCCACTGTTCAGGGAAAGTTTTGCTGCCCCAGACTACAAAGAGAGTGGGGTACATTCCCCAGGGGTTGGGGAGAGAGAGGTCACCATTCCAGTGTTGTAACCGTTGGGGAATTTGATGTAATTATGAATTCCAAAAATATAATTGGATCATGCTTGTAAACTGATCTGTTAATCTGGGCATGATTAGGTTATGATTAGCGTGTTGAGCCCTACCCCTTGGTGAGTGGGGAATCAAATATAAAAGGCATGGCAAGAGCAGTTTTTGAGAAGCAGTCTTTTGAGAAGCAGTTTTGATGTTGGAAAGAAGGCCCCAGGAGAAGAGAAGCAAGCTGTTCACCTGATAGTCTACTGCTGACCCTGTGGAGGAAACAGGAGCTAAGCCCGGAGAGAAATGCAGCCCCGGGAAGAGAGGAACCCCAGAAGCCTGAACCCTGGCAAACACCAGCAGCTGTCTTGCTCTAACACATGGCAATGGACTGTGGTGAGAGAAGAAACTTAACACTTTATGGCCTGGTATCTGTGGACTTCTACCCCAAATAAATACCCTTTATGAGGACCAACCCATTTTTGGTATTTCACATTAGCACCCCTTTGGCTGACTAATACAAGTGCTCTGAGAGGTGTAAGCCTGGTCCCCATAGATTAGGGAAGGCCAAAATCACCACCTCACTGTTCTGAGGAGGTTGATCTGTATGCCAGAAATTAGGGAGAATGTTGCTGCCACTTCCCTGTGCTAAGGGGGTTGAGACTATGCCCCAGAGACTGGGGAAAGTATGGCCAATGCTATTGGAGGGTAAGGTCTGGAGCTTGGTTGTCACCCAAATGCTTGATGAGGGTAGAACCAAGAAAATGGCCATTGGGCAAGCCTGTGAAAAAGGTGGGCACCCATGAGGCGCTGAGGAGGAGAAGAAACCATCACTTTAGGAATGACTCTCAGACTTTGAAATCTAACGGAGTATGCCCAGCAAGTTTTCGGAACTATAGGGAAGCTTTGATGCATGTTTCCCTCCCCATTTCTCCTTGTGGTAATGCAAATGTTTACCCTATGTCTGTCCCTCTGCATGCTGGAAGCAGATAACTTGTTTTGTGAGTTTCACAGTTCTACATCTTTGCCCCAAGACAAACTGTATTTCTATAACTGTGATGTGATTTTGTACTTAGATTGCTAACTGAAAGGATTTAAGGTTTTTGGAATATTGTAATGTCTTTTTGGGATTCAGAGTGTGAAGTGTGGCCATTTCAGATTATTTATGAATTGCAAAAAGAGAGAGATTATGTTTGTAAACTAATCTATTCCTCTGGGTGTGATACCCCTTGACTGTATTAAACTCAAAGGTTTTCAATTTACTTGATAAAATCAATTTAGGGCTTTGATCCGACCACATCAGTAGGGCGTGACTCAGGTTGAGTCCCTGCCCCCTTGGTGGCTGATATAAATGGGCACACACTCAAGAATACACTCGGGAAGAGGGAGAGCTCTGTCATATTTGGTCCTGGGGCCCTGGGGAGATATGAGCCATTTGCGTTATAGTTTGCAGTGGAAGAGAACAGAGCAGCTGAGCAGCTGAGAAGGACCAGAAAGAAATGAGCCTTATGCCAGAGACTGATATAGGAAGCCCTGAAAGACCAGGCAGAGATCGTCCACCATCTTGCTTTAACACATGGCAGCTGACTTTGGTGAGAAAGTACCTCTTATTGTACCTTGAGTTGAACTTTCCATGGCTTGGGGACTGTAAGCTTTTACCCCAAATAAATACCCTATATAAAAGCCAACAGATTTCTGATACTTTGCATCAGCACCCCTTTGGCTGACTAATACAAATGGCATGACCAGGATTTGAACCTGGGAGGTCTAGGACCAGGGTCTGTGCACTTAACCTCTATGCCACACTGTCCCTCCCACAAGCGCATGAAATAACTCATCTCATCCTCACAACAATACCATGACATAAGTACCTTCATTATACCCATTTTGCAGAGGTGGCAACTGATGCAAAGAGAAGCAAATAGGACCCACAAGATAATGCAATTAGAGGGGTAATGCTCCCTGTGTGTTAGCTATGACTGTTTCCAGACATAAGCCCATGGGACAGGGCTGGGGGGCCCTCTAAAACCCAGAACCTCCGCTGTACCACAAATGGCCAAAACAAAGGCCTAGAGTGGTCAATGCATCAGGAGCAATATGGAGCACCACTGAGATTTTACTGATTGACATTTTTCAGGTCCAGAAGAATTTTTTTCAGGAGCCTCTGCAGTCAAAATGCTTGTGTTTGAATCCAGTTTTGCTTTCAGTATTAGTCACCTGGCACGAGAAACATAGCCTTTTTGCACTTCCATTTCCACCTCAATTTTGTAGGTAAAATAATCCTTTGCTACTCCAGGTGTGGCACATGGACCAGCAGCACCTGCATCATTAGGGAGCTGGGTGGAGACGCAGAATCTCAGGCCATCCCAGACCTGCTGAGCCAGAAACTCGTTTCAGTAAGATCCCTGGGATTCATGGAATTCAATATACCCAGCCCACAGGACTGGTATGAGGATATGATAATGAAAACCCCAAACATTTAGATGAGGTAACCGATGCTTAAGAGATTATAATAACTGCCCATGTTTAAGGGCTTACCATGTGCTAAGCCCTTTACATGCATTATTCCACTTAATTTGCCTAAAATATTGTGAGGTGGTTGTTACCATCCTTATTTTTCAAATAAGGAAACTGAGGCACAGGGAGGTTATGTGGTTTGCCTAAGATCCTGCAGTGAGTAAGTGGTAGGGCCAGGGTGACTCCTGAGTCTGCAGTATGTCACAAGGCTGGATGTTTCCAAAGCACTGCCACTGTCTTCTGATAATGCTGCCACTAATACAATATTAATCACGTCCATTAATTTCATTCTTACTGTGTGTCAGGGACTGTACTCTGGGCGTTGTGTAGGTTCTAACTCTCAACAATCCTAGAAGGAAACAATTTTTATCCCCATCCTAAAATCAGGACCCTGAGATTAGTTAGGTTAAGAAAGTTGCCTGTAGTCACACAGCAAAAGGCTCAGCTTCTCCAGCATGTACCAGGCGGCCTTGTTGGCTGCACCCTGTCCTCCTTCTGGCTTCCAGTTGTGTTTCCAGCACAGTCCCCAAGGTCTGCACTTAGAGCCAGGCCACGGGTCCACTGTCCTGGGGCCAGAGCTTTAGAGGGCCCACCGTCACCCTCCTTTAGCCATGCCCCTTCCCATGGCATGAGCCTGGACCCCTGCCCTCTCTAGCTGTGCTCTGCAGCCTCAGAATTCCCTAAGCTGCATCCAAAGAAAATGGACTAATCAGATGCTTCCTTTGTAGTGGTGGTTGCTTTGAAAAGTATACATTAATGGGAGAAATCATGGAAAGAAATTCTCAACAGATCAATTGAGAAAACTGCCTTTTCTGTATCAGTGGCTTTCTGTGTATGTGGTATAATAAAGTCTTTATTCAATTTTACAGAAGCATCTATGACAGTGAAAATGTCTCTAGCTCATAGGACTTAACAATAACTTGAAAATTTTTAGAATTTACATTTGAGAAGAGTAAAGTCAGTTCAGAAGGCAAAATGAATTGACTTGATACAATCTTTCTTCCCAACCATTCTAATCTCTTTAAATTTGAAAACATAAACTTTTAAAGGAGTAGTTACTGTTTACTGAAGGATAAAAATGGTAACAGTGGAGAAAAGTTCAAGAAAAAATATTGTCTAAAGGACATATTTTGTTCATCTGTTAAGCTGTGCTGTTGCTACCAGGGACAATTTAAATTTGCACTATTGGAGAAAAAAAAAGTCTCAATTTTTATGCTAACTTTATATAAAGGAATGTGGAAAATTGTAGTTCTTAAGTTAAAAGTTACAATAAACATTCACATTTGGGTTCTGGACAAAAAAACAAACACACCACCAACAACAGAAAACAAAAGGGCCTCCTTCCTGGGCCCACCTTCGGAAGGAGGGTCAAGCTACCAAAATGCTTACCCTAGGGCTGATGGGTGGCCAAGAGACAGCTGTTTCCCTAGGGAGTAGAATTTGGGGTCAGGGCCCAGGGGTCCAGGTGGCAAGAGAAGAGGGAGAGCCGCAGGTTGGGGTCTCCACTGGCAGTGTCGCCCCAGTCCACTCAGGCAAGACGTGGGCTCGAGCCTAAGACTTGCCCTCCTGTTATGCCCTGAATTTACCTCCTATCTCCATACTCTGATCTTAAGCTCCTGGTTGATGAGAGGTTTGACTTAAACTCTTGGCGGCTACCACCAGGGGCTCAGCAAAGTTCTGGGTCCTCTGGAAACACGTTGAGCCAACATGGAGCCAAGGGGTCTTGATGGCTTAGCCCTAAGCCTAATCCTGAGTCATGTACTGGGTGGAAGGGAAGCAGATCCTTGTCAGGCCACAAGCTCAGTCCCAGGCGATAGACCCGTGGGCAGAGACCTACTGTCGCAGCCCCTCAGCCCTTCCAGGGTCCTGCCCACCAACCCGCAGGCAGGAGGGGCAGCCAGGGAGCAGCTTGTCAGGATGCGTGAGCAGTGTGGGGTGGGCATGGGGGAATGCTCAAAAAGATTATCTCACAGTTTGAACTCGTTAATGAAAGAAATAAATTAACCAAGCTCATTTTTCAGGGAATTCTTGTGTAAACTGGAAATTTTCCAGTCTGTGAGCCCTGGGCTGGGGACGCCCATAAATCACAGCAAGCAGGCTGTCGGCTTGGCAGAAGGGGAAGGGGCTGAGGGGGAAGCAGGAAAACAGAGGGGGAACAAGCCGGCCGGGGCTACCACATGGGGAAGACCCAGGTTCTCCTGGAGCCTTTTCCCTTCAAATCGCTGGGAAGAGAAAAAGGAAAAGAGCTGCGACTAGGACGGGGCCTCTGCTGGCAAACAGGGACTTGCATATCTGCAAATACCCCCCACCTCCCATGCTCTCAACCTGAGAGAGGCCCCCGGAACAGGTCGTTTTTTAATTGAATACAATATTAATTACCACGTGCACCATTAACGGTTTGTGGGATTTGACTAATTAATGTAATAGTTTTTGAGTCACGCTCATTAAATATGAAAATTACGCTGGTGAAAGGTATTGGTTTCATTATCAATCTTGTATGGACAGGATGGGGGCAGGGACCAGCAGAATGGACAGACTCCTGCCTGCCTCTTCTGGCAGAGCGGAGCTGCCTCGGGGTCCCACAATGGAGGGGAGCCCACAACGGGGCTGGATGGAGGAGGGAGGGAGGAAGGGGTCTGCGGGAAAGTTGGGAGCAAACTCTCATCAGGCACCGCCCAGTGACCAGAGAGGACACCGAAAACCAGGCCCCTGGCTTCCTTTACACACTAGACTTGTCCAGGTGAGAAACCTCGCAGAGGTTTGTTCGTTCGTTCATTCATTTATTCATCCACTCAGGCAGGGTGCAGCAGACGCTACTGGCTATCTGTCTAATAAAACAATTATTCCCAGCCCCTTCTTCCTAGCCTGCCTCTGCCCCACAGGCTGGAAAAGGGAAAGACTGATATTCCCTACCTCCCTTGTGGCCAGGGATGGTCATGTTGCACAGTTGTGGACAATAAGATGTAAGGGGGGTTAGGACTAAGGGGAAAGATATGGCTTTTGACATTGTTCCTTTTCTTCTGGTTGGAGCTACAGCAGCTGTTTTTTGACCATGAGGAAAAAGCCAAGAGAAGTGCAGAAATGCCGGTCCTGACATTGTCAAGCCCCTGAACCATCCCCAAAAGTCATCTGCTTCCAGACTTCTTGTTTTGGGGTGGGGGGATAACCCTCTATTTGTCTAAAATGTTGAGAGTTGGTTTTTCTGTCACTTGCATCTAAAAGCATTCTTAATAGGCACACACACAGAGGCACTATGACAGGGTCTGTGAGAGAGTCAAGTTAACAATCTGGTCTCAGAGAAAGAGGGGAAAAATGAGAAATAAAGAAATGCTTTCCATTCAAGGCAGCAAATTCCAAGTGCCCGCCGAGAGGACCTAAAAGGCTTGCTGGTCAGGGGGCGAGCCCAGTGGGGCCTTACGGCTACTCATGGCTACTGTGGCAGTGCCAGCCACACACTGGCCATCAGATACTTAGATCCACATCCTCCACATAAGCAGCCTGAGCTGGTCAAAGGAAGATCCCCTGGGGTTGTCCAGGAAGCCTTAGGTGTTCGGTGGGCATTTGACTTGGACTTTGAAGGACCAAAGGGATTTCCAAAGGCAAAAATGGGGCGACAGGAAGAGAGTGAATGCATTCCCAGGGGAAGTGAGGAAGTGGCAGGGAGGAAGGGCTGCCGATGGGAAAGGGAAGCCCATTTCAGGGGATGAAAAGTAGTGCCTGTAGGTTATGAGGAAGGGAAGAGAGTGTGGGGTCCCTGCTCTCTGCTCCCACTGCACCCCATGTTTGCTCTGTGGGTGTCCTATACTAAGGTAATTAATGTATAGAAATAGAGTTGGCAAGCACAGAGTTGCTGTCTTTTATCTCTGTATTCTTCCCTCTTAAGACAGGATCTGACACATACAGAGTTGGCACTCAATGATGAAAGGGAGTAAATATCCATATAAATCAGTAGAGCAGAAACAACAATAATAACCACTCAGGGAGAGCCTGTTGTATACCAGACACTGTTCTAGACACTTTCCTTGGAGTGCCAAGTCTATCCTCACCTTCCAAACGCTATCATCTCAGGCACGTCACTTGATCTCATTGAACATCAGGTTCCTCAATAACAAAATGGAGAAAGCAACACCTACTTAGCATATTTATTGGGATGAATAATAACACTAATAATAGCTGATGTTACTGAGTATGCCAGGTACTGTGCTAAGTGCTTAATGCTCATTATCTTATTTATTCCTTTATTCTACCTTATTGTTCCTTGTAATAAGCCTATCAGGTAGGTACTCATTATCCACATATTATAGATGAACATATCCTGAGACTCAGAGAGGTTCAGTAGCTTGTCCAAAGCCACATAGCTGGAAATCAGAGAGAAGGCTAGAAAAGCTTATTTATGCACTGGGTGGGGTGGGAAGATAAAAAGAGAAGACACGGCCCCTTTCCTTGAGGAGGAGTCTGAAAAGCAGCAGCCGGCAAGCAGGGCCTCCATCCGGGAGGACCGATTGCACTTTCCTGCTGAAGAGGAGCGGGGCAAGGTTGTGATGGCCCATTCAGGCATTCCTGAACGGGGAGGCCTCGAGTCCCTCGTGAGCAGAGCTGGAACAGGCCTGCAGTGCTCCAGGCTGCACCCCACCCTCCCACTCCCACCATTGCCGACAATGAATTGGAAGTGCAGAGGGGGCCAAGTGACTTTCCCAAGTGAATATTAGGTGTGTTTTCTACAGCAAGTAGGGTGGAGGGGGTCCATGAACTAACAGTGGCTGTATTAGTTTCCTATTGCCGTTGTAACAAAGGGACTTAAAACAATCATTGCAATGACTGACAGGTCATAGGACCCTGAATCAGTGACCCTGGGGCATAGGTTGAGGAAAGGCAGCCTCCCAGCCATAACCCACCTAACACACTGAGCAAGCCATAGCCTAGGGGCAGCTCATCCCCTCCCAAGAATTAACAAAAGGGAGCAGATTAGGGCCAGCTCTCCCTCCCCAACCCCTCTCACATTCCAAGACCTCCTAACCCACTCTTCCCTGGCCATTTGGCCCCAGGCTATACTCGGTTTCCCCGCCTATTGATGTACTGTATAAGTTCATATCCACCACCTTCCACCGGTGGGCTGAGGTCTCTCTTCAGACCCCCACCATGCTGGTGGGGGAGCGGAAGCCTATTCTTCAGAACCTCTCTGTTGGGAGAGCTTCCCAATAAACTTTCTGACTGCAAAACAAAACAAAAACAGATGTATTATCTTATAGTTCTGGAGGTCAGAAGCCTGACATGGGTCTCAGTGGGCTAAAATCAAGGTGTCACAAGGCTGAGTTTCTTTCTGGAGGCTTTAGGGGATAATCCATTTCCTTGCTTTTTCCAGCTTCTGGAGGCTGCCTTCATTCCCTGGCTCACAGCCCCCTTCGTCTCAACTCAGCAAAGGCGGATTAAATTTTCTTCACATGGCATCACTTTGACACTCTTCTGCTTCCCTCTTCCACTTAGGAAGACCCCTGTGATTACATTGGGCTCTTCTGGATAATCCAGGCTACTTTCCCTTTTTTAAGATCAGCTGATCAGCAGCCTAACTTCCATCTGCAACCTTAATTTCTCTTTGCCATGTAAGGTGACATGATCATGGGTTCCAGGGATTAGGACATGAGCATCTTTGTGGGGAGAGGGAGCAGTGTTGTCTGTCCATTACAATGACTTAAACAGAGGTTTACTTTCCTCACATAATAAAAACTTTGGAGGTAGGAGATGAGGTTTGGAGGTGGCAATCTATGGCCCAGGCTCTCTCTACATCCTTTAGCATGTAAGCTTGCCCCAAGCTTTCCTCCTCATGCTCATAAGATGGCTGCCTCAGCTCCCCAGATCATATCCTCACACCACTGTGCCAAGCAGGATGGAAGAGGGTAGGCAGAAAAACCTTCTCTTTTTATCAAGGAGGACAAAGCTTCCCCGTAGCTTCCTACAAACTTCTCTTTGCTTGCCTTTGGGGAGCCCTGGGTTACATGGCTATCTTTAACTGCAAAAGAGACTGACAAAGTGAGTTTGTGGCCTTCCAGCCTTTATCGAGGGAAGTGGGCAAGGCAGAAGGGGATTTGGGTAGCCAGTCTATAGTGTCTGCCATCGAGGTCACACGGCTTTACACGGCAGGGGTGGAACTGAGCAGACCCTGGCACATGGCTGGCGGCCACTCTTCTCCTCCCTGATCCTGCAAGAACAAGCAGATTTTCTGTGCAATTCAGAGCAGCCTTGTGGTTAGGGGCACAGCCCAATCATCACTGCTGTGTGAACTCGGGTATTGCCTCATCAGTGAAATGGGATGGATGAGACAGACTGTCCAAATGTGTCTGCAGTTGAGTAAGTTTCTCTTACACAGAAATCAGAGCCTCGGGGTTGGAGGAGATACAGGTTAAGACGGGACTCGGCCCTGTGGCTGCTGCCCACTTCTCACAGGACAGGCTGCCTTCCTCCAGGCTGGGACCTTACCAGCCAGCTTGCATGCTCTTTATTGGCGCTATTGGTTATTCTTGTGAATTCATTAGTGTTTGCTGACTGAAGGACAGAGACCATTTGGGCCCCAAACCCTTCCAAGTTGCCATCTGGGCCCGGAGTGGGGCAGAAGGGATTGCCACAGGAGCATGGAAGGCTAAGAGCCCCTGAGGAAAATCAAAGTCCTCTTTGCCCTGGGCTCTCTCCTCCCAAGCACCGTGAAGTGGTGAGTGGCCGCTGCACGGATCCCTGGGGAGGGGGCTGTGCCAGCTCCAGGGAGGGGGCCATGCCAGCTCCAGTGGTTTTACTGCCCTTGGCTTGGCGGGCTCCCTAGACCGGTTCCCTGTGGTGAGCTCAGGGGGGGTGACTGTGCCAGGTGGGGGTCTGGGAACTGGCAGCATCTGGGGGTGGGGTGAGGCAAGAGAAAAGGAGGGAGAGAAAGATGGGCAGGAAGGTGAGGGCGAGCAAAGATTAAGTCTGGCTGAAAGATCCTGTTTCTTTTATCATAAAGAAAGGCTTTTAAGGGGTGTCAGAAGAGAAACCCAGAGAAAGAAGAGAGGGTGGGTGTTTCGGGATGAATTGTATCCCCCAAAATGGTGTGTTGAAGTCCTAACCCCCTGTACCTGTGACTGTGCCCTTATTTGAAAATCGGGTCTTTGCTGATGTTGTCAAGTTAACATGAGGTGGGCCTGAGAACTAGGCTGGGCCCTAAACCCAACCACAGCTGTCCTTATACGAAGAGAGAGATTCGGACACACGGGCGCTCAGGGAGGAGGCTGTGTGGAGATGGAGGCAGGGACTGGAGAGCTGCAGCTGCAAGCCTAGGAAGCCCCGGGGCTGCCAGCGAACCTCCAGAAGCTGGGAGGGACACGTGTGCAGGTCCTCCCCCAGCGTCTTTGGAGGCAGTGGGACCCTGCCGACACCTTGATTTTGAACTCCTGGTCTCTAGACTTAATGAGACAATAAATGTTTGTGCCACTCAGTTTGTGGTACTTTGTTATGGCAGCCCCAGGAAATTAATACAGGGGGAGGGAAAATCAGGGCAACAAAAAGAAAGACAGGGATGGAGAGGAGGGCAGGGGAGGGGAGGGGAGGTGAAGAACTAGGATTTGACAAGTGCTGGGCACCAGGCAAAGGCACAGCTATGAGCCTCAAATCTCAAGGTGCCAGATCAGGTGATGGTGGAGAAAGGCTTTGAACTTGGGCCTCTCTGATTCCCAAAGGCCAAGTTTTTTCCACCAAAACTACATTTCCTGGCCTTTCTTGCAGCTGGGAGTGGCCCATAAGTTTAGAGGAAGCCATCGTGTGGGGCTTCCAAGAAATATCTTTAAAAGGAGCTAACGCCTCTGGCAAGCTCATTCCTATCCCTCTCTTCATGCCAGAAAGGTGTGCAGGATGACCCAAGCTGCAGCTGCCACTCTGCAGTCCTGAGGTTCCCTTGAGGATGGAAGCCATTCATTAAGGGTTCTGGAGCAGAAAGGTATAAGGAGCCTGGCATATGGATGACAGCCCTGGACTGCCAGTCTCCACGTCCTTTGCCTTAGAGAAAAACAAATCCTTAACTTGTTTAAGCTACTATAGCTTCAGGGTTCTGTTATAGCTGCCAAACCAATCCTAGCTGACACAGATTGAAAAGTTAAATAGATTCAAGAGGAGTTAGAAAATGTATATGGATAGGCCCCAAATGGGTGATTTGTGGAAGGTGGAGAGGGGTGTGGGCATGTGAGAGACATCAAGTAACCTCACAGGTCCAACAACCTGTCCCCTGAACCAGATTGTCTATGCATCCAAGTCAGAGGTGATTGTTTTATTATAGTCCTCATCAAAGCAATGAGAATAAAGGCCTTCTAGAAACTAGAACCCATTCTAGCTCCCACTGTCAGGAAGCAAGGGAAGCCCAGAACTGCTTGCCAGGTCACATGGGTGGACATTGATTCATGGGAAGGTGGACATTGATGTCACCTAACTGCATGGACTGTTCATGCTTCTGTGGATGGCAAAAAGGTTCCTGGGCCACTCATTAAGCACCGGAGTGCCCAGGCCTCATAGGGCTACTTTTGAGTCGGGGTGGGGCTGTAGGAGGGCCCTGGGACAGCTCTGCAAGTCCCCATGTGTCTGCATCCAGCTGGGCTTCCATGGCTGGGCTATCTGCTGGTCCTTGAGATGCCATGCTGGTGTAGCCCAGAGCAAGTCTGGGCACTCCTGGCTCCGCATGTTCTGTTCCTTGGGCTGGATAGTGGCCTCCTCTTGCAGGAAGTGGGGAAGGGCTATAGTCTTTTGGGGGGATAGAGATAGCTGTTCCCTGAACGGCTCCCTCAACTCCAACTCTTTGAAATGGACAAGAATAAAAGGGCATAGGGCCAGGAGAGGTACCAGGATGGATCCCCCAAGTCCTGTGCACCTGAGGTTTTGTCTACAGCTTCATCGTGAGCCCATGGTTTCTGAACCCTCCTCAGTGCTCTCTGCCGAGGTGATCCAGTCTTTGCTTTTTCCTTGTATCAAAGAGGCTTTTTTATACCAAGACCCCCACATTCCTCAGAGGTGAGGTTCTCCTTTTCCCCTAACTGCGGAGGCTTCTGCCAGGGTGTGCTGAAGAGAAGGAAGGACACCAGCTGGGAAAGAACACAGCCCTGAAGCTTCCTCCTGACAAGCTCTTGGTCAAGGCCTCAGGGTCAGGGAGGTCCCCTGCTCTGGGTGTGTGTGGAGACTCTGTGGGCCCCCAGCGTCCATGTGCATTCTTCAGGCCCCTCATACGTAGGCACACTTCCTTATAATTGAATTTCCTAATTGACATTGAGCCAAGGCTGTTTGCAAATGCAGAATAAATATCTGACTCTCTAGTAGGACACCTTCACTCAGGAGCTGGAGGAGCCTCAGAGTGAAGGGCCCTTGGTATAAAAAGCCTCTTTGATATAAGGACAAAACATAGATGATATCATCTCTGCCAAGATCATCCAGGGAGGATCAGAAACCAAGTAGGCTCAAGATGAAGTTATAGATAAAACTTCAGAGGTACAGGATTGGGGAGGGGGCATTAATGCCCAGAATAGGCCCTGTGAGGCTGTTTCTATGCAGAGACCCACTGAGAACCCAGTGTCAGGGTGACTAGAGACATATTCAGCAAATTCACCTTTTGCCTCCTCAACAAGAGATGCTGTACAAGTCTCTTATTCATTCATTTAGTCATTCATTTATTCAGTCCAAAACCTCTTTTGTGTGCCAGGCCCATACTAAATATTTCACTGTAAATCGTATCTTTCTCTTTCCTCCAGTGCTCAATCCTAAATTCACTGCCTCCCCTTTTTTGTTGAGGGTCCCTGACTCTGCTCGTTGTTAATTACTGCACTGCCCACTCTGATCTGCGTATACAGGAAGATTTTTAAGTGTCTCCCACATAGGAAGCCTTCATTCCATGTGGCTTTTCGTGCTGGGACTTTAGCACCAGAGAATCCATAAGAGTGGCAGCACTTGTGAGATGCAGGGTCTTCAGAATTAAAAGGGGAAGATGGCACCAGTGCCAGCATGGGATTTGAATCTTCCTGGATCCTCCCAGAGAAATGGACAGAGCAACTCTGAGAGAAAAACAAAAAATCCAGAGGCAACATCTACAACACAATGGGCAAAAAGGAATCCCATGAACCCCAAAATATGAGTGGGTAAGGATATTCGCCCTATAGCAATAAGGCCTGGGTGGCATCAGCAACTGTGCCAGGGGAACGCTGTAAGAGTCAGACCTTCAAAACCACTTGCAGGTGCTGGCCTCAAGGTGTACAGTCCAATGCAAGAACACCTGAAGCTGGAGGGGATCTCGGCAGGCCCTGAATGGCAGGTGAGGGCGGGCTGGAACAGGCTAGACCTGGTAACTGTTGAAACTAATAACCCGAGGCTTCCTTTCAGGACAAAACCCCACCCAGAGGAGGACCCGCTGGTTGGAGACATCAAACTGAGCAGGACAGGGCCAATTGAAGCAAAGAAGATGGAAAATGGAGAATTCTCCACCGCACAATACGGAAACCACAAGGCACATATGGCTATTTAAATTTAAATTAGTCCAAATTAAATAAAATTTAGTTCCTTGGTTGCACTAGCCACATTTCAAATGCTCTATAGCCGCATGCAGTTTGCAGCTACCATATTGGACAGTGCAGATATGGGACGTTTCCATCACAACTGAGAGTTCCACTGAGCAGCACTGGGGATAAAAGTGGGAGAGTAAAACACCTGAGGCAGACCTCGGAAAGTCAGAGGCCATTTTTTTTAATCATTTCAAGAAAACAGCAAAAGAGCAAGGTCCTGGACAGCAAGCTAGGAAAGCTATCCTGCCTATATTCCCTCACTGAAAGTATGGGAACGTGCTTTTCACCTAAACAGGAGCGGTGGAAGAAGGATTGCAGACAAATCGCACCCACAACGACCAAGTCACCTAAAGTGAAAGACTCAAATTGTCATCAGACTTTTCAACAGCCAAGCTCTGTGCCAAAAGGAATAGAGCAATAAATTAAAGATATTCCAGGAAAGAACCCATGCGTGAAGAATTTTACATCCATACAAACTGACAGTCAAATGTTAAGGCTGCAGACGATCTTCTGAACATACGAGAAATTCCCACGAACCTCTCCTGAGGAATCTACCAAAAATGACCTAAGGTAACCAAAATGACTGGAGTGCCAGCAGCTAAGATGGGTGGTGAACATTAAATATCTAAATGTATTAAATATATGTAAATATATTATTAATAGATATTTATGTAAATATATACATACATTCAAAAAGAGGCGGGGAGAATGTGAGGAATATTTGAGAACTAAAACAAGCTTGCTCACTGCCTTATAAATGTGAACCAGGAGGAAAAGGATATTGCCTTGGGGAGCCGATGTGGCTCAGTGGTTGAGTGCCGGCTTCCCACAGATGAGGTCATGGGTTCAAGCCCTGGCGCCGGTACCTCAAAAAAAAAAAAAAAGGATATTGCCTCTAATCAGATGCTGAGGGAGGAGTTCTAATTTTATGGACTCATCCTTCCATTGTAGACACCTGTTAACTCTAAACTCCTATAGTAGAGAATATACTTTCTTTTCAAGTCACATATAACATGTGTGAAAACTGCCTGTGCACAAGGAGAACCTCAATAAATTCCAAGGGTATGTTTTTTGTGTGTTTGTTTTTGAAAACCTCTTTAACTATGCTACATGTTGTTGTTGCTTTTTTAAGGAGGTCCCAGGGATTGAACCCAGGACCTTGTACATGAGAAGCAGGTGCTCAACCACTTGAACTACATCTGCTCCCCTATGTATTTCTTCTATAGTATTTGCACTGCTTAGGCTTTTCTTCTCTACTAAGCTCAGTTTGAGTGTGTTATATTTTTCTAGCATTATTCATTTCATCTAGATATTCAAATTTATTTGTGTAGAGTTGTACAAAATAACCTATATTTTAAAACATTTCCTCTGTTTTGATTATTTCCCCTTTTTCATTTCTAATTTTTTATATAGCTTTCTTCCTTTTTTCTCAAATTAGCTAGTCGGTTTTTTGTTTGTTTTGTTTTATTTTTCAGAAATCCAGCTTTTTTATTTATTTCATAATTCTACTCTTCATCTTTTTTTCTAACTCAAAAACTTCTGCTTTTACCTTTCATTTCCTTCCTTCTGCTTTCTTTTGGTTTACTTTACTTTTCTTATTTTTTCAACTAGATATTGAGTTTGGTGTTTAATTCATTTATTTTTCTTTAGTTGAAATAAGTATCCAGTAAATTGGCATATAAATTGCCCTGGTTCTGGGAGACCTTTATTCCCACTCTTTGATGAGGATGATAATAAGACAACCACCCTCTGTCTTGGATTCACAGTCTGGTCCACAGGACAAGTCACAGAACCTCTGAGGTTACTTGCTGTCTCTCAAGCATGTCGCAACTCCTAACCTCACCTTCCACAAACACACAGTTTGGATCCACCAGTATAAATTTCTCTAACTCTTCTAGAATCTATTTAATGTTTCAATCTATATAAGCCAGGTTTGGTTTAGCAGCTATAACAGAAACCTGAAGCTAAAGTAGTTTAAATAAGTTAAAGCTTTGTTTTCCTCTCAAAGGACTTCTGAAGACAGGCAGCCGCAGGAGTAAGAAAAAGGCCAACAGAAATGGAGTAGCACAATGAGCAGAGAATTCTCTGAAAAAGAAAAGCAAATGGCCCTTAACCATGTGAAAAGATGTTCGACCTCATTTTGCAAGATAAATGCAAATTAAAACTACACTGTTAACTTTTTTTTTTTTTTTTTGCATTATGATTAGTGAATATCCAAAAGCGTATTCAAAATATCCAAGAGTATATTCAAATGTGAATATCCCTTAGCATACTTTGCTGGAGAGGCTGTGGGGAAATAGACACTCTCATAATATCTTATAATGGGAATGTAAAATGGTAAAACCCTTATGGATGGGCAATTTGGCAATATCTAGCAAAATTAAACATCCATCCCACTTACAGGAATTTATCTCAGAGATGCACTGGCACGCTAATAAAAAAAAGCTATTCATATGGCTCACTTATTTTTTTTTTTTTTTTTTTTAAGATTTTATTTATTTATTCATTTATCCCCCCCTTGCTGCTTGTGCTGGTTGGGTCAGCTAACCACGCCGTGCGAGCGGGCTTGCCTTCATCAGGAGGCCCCGGGAACCGAACCCGGGGCCTCGCATATGGTAAACGGGAGCCCTACTGATTGAGCCACAGCCGCTTCCCTCACCTATTTTTAATAACAAAAGAATGGAAACAACCCAAATACCCACCAATGGGAGGCTAGTTGAATAAACTAGGTTATATCCACACAGTGGACTACTAAACAGCTGTAAAAAGGAATGAGGAATGTATCTGTATACCTCTAAGGAGTGAACTTCAGGATATATATATATATATATATATATATTAGGATATATTTTTAAGTGAAAACAAATTGGAATAAAGTATTATGCTATCATTATCTAAGGAAGGGGAGAGATACATATATGTACTTATTTATTGATTTTTAAATAACAATAGCAGAATAAACAATAAAAATTTTGTTTTGTTTTGGATTTTTAAAAGAATACATTTATCTAGTGAAACATGGCCAAGGCATTTTTCATTACTGCAATATTCACCCACTCTTGCTCCTATCATGTACTTTTAAACTTCCTTTCCATTAATAATAATGGTCATAATTATTTATTTGGCAGTTATTTATCAAGTACCTGCTATGTCCAAAGCATTCTACTGGGCATCATTGTTGTTCAAATGATGAACATTAGGGTGGAAGGAAGACACATTTGTGTTTAATTATGATATAAGGTATAAATGATAAGAGTCATAAGAACAAATTCATAGATGAGAGATATTATTTCTGGCCAAGATGATCCCAAAGTGGCTCATGAATGAAGTGTGTATGAGCTATTACATCTATGAAATAATATTGTTTGAATACTCAAGAAACAGGTGAAAAGATAATATAATAGGAAACTTGTGAGACATTTCCTTATTAATATGCCAGCTGGGCCTTGAGCCTCAATGGAGTTGCAACACCTACTCTCCAGTTCATTGGACTCATCCAGGACAACTAACAAGGAGGTGATGATGGACAACCACCATACCAAGGAACCGAGAGGGTCTACATCTGCAAGCAAGAGAATCCTATCCATTGGCTATATGGAACTGAAACCCTCTCTCAATTAGAGGCAGAGTAGACATCACCATCCTAGAATCCTCAGGATTAGGGAACGAACTATGGACTAAAGTAGACTTACTGGTATTCTACTATAGACTTATTGTGATTCTACCAATGGAAAAAATCAGGGAGAGGGAAAACAGGTGTAATACAGGGGCATTTTGGGGATTTGGGAATTGTCCTGAATGACATTGCAATGACAGATAGAGTCTATTATATATCTTGCCATAACCTACAGAATTGTGTGGGAGAGAGTGTAAACTACAATGTAAACTATAATCCAATAGTTTGGCAATGCTCCAAAATCTGTACATCAATTGCAATGACTATATCACACTAATGAAGGATGTTGTTAATGTGGGTAAATATGGGCGGTTTGGGGAGCAGGGCATATGGGAATCTCCTATGTCTTTTATGTAGCATTTATGTGATCTAAATATCTTTTTAAAAAAAATTTTTTTTAAAGCAAGGAAGCTATCAAAGAAGCCAGCATGAAGAGGCTCTCAATGATAAAAAATGGGGCAATTTAAGCATCATTAAGATGATAGCTGCAATGGATTGAAATCCACAAGCTTGTAAATGATACAAAAACCTTCAAATAAACAAATAAGCTTCATCAGTCCCCTTTGGAGGCTGCTAGGGAACCAAATTGAGAAAACAAAGCAAACCATGTCTTTATCTGCCTTCCTAGATGAACTGTTATTCAGGAAAACCAAATAGTTGATAACAAAACTTTTCTGTTTATAAAAGATGTGGCTAGGGGGCCGGATGTGGCTCAAATGGTTGGGTGTTTGCAAACATGGCAAACGGGAGCCCCACTGATTGAGCCACAGCCGCTTCCTCGTCTTATTTTTAGGAGGCACCAGGAACCAAACCTGAGACCTCCCACATGGGAGAGAGGCACCCAATTGCTTGAGCCACTTCTGCTCCCTGCTTGTGTCTCTCATTGTGTTTCCTCATTGTGTCTCTTCATTGTGTCATCTTGTTGCATCATCTCATTGCATCGGCCTGTCACATCAGCTCACTGTCTTGCTCATCTTCTTTAGGAGGCACCAGGAAACAAACCTGGGACCTCCCATGTGATAGGCAGGAGCCCAACTGCTTGAGCCATATCCGCTTCCCTGGGATAGGTCTTCATTCTCTTCCTGGAGACCTTTATAAGTGGGATGAATACAAAGAGAGAAAGCCATTGAAGCAAGAACTGAAAGCAACAAAATCCAGAAGAGAAAGGAGAGACCAGCAGATGCATTCACATGCTTTGCCATGTGGCAGATGAGCCAAGGATCCCTGGCAGCTAGTCTTTGGGAAGAAAGCATCGCCCCGCTTATGCCTTGATTTGGACATTTTTCTCAACCTCAAAACCATAAGCTAATAAATTCCCATTGTTACGCTAACCCATTTCATGATATCAGTTTTCAGCAGTCTAGGAAACTAAAACACCCAACCATAATGTGTTGCCTCAGGAGTGAAGTACTCAACAACACCTATAAAATAGTCTTGCCCAATCAAACCTGAATACAGTCAAGCAAGCTTCTTAATCTACCTACCAAGCTATTAGGGGCAGAGAAACCTTTTAAACAAAGCCAGAGGTACTCCATCAACAAAATTCAGATTGTGGGAATACTAGATAGGACAAATAAACTGATCTCTTCAATAAATGAATTGCATGTAGAGAAAGAAAGAGAGGAGAGAGAGGAGAGAAGGAGAGTGGATTTTATAGATAAAAGAGACTTAAGAGACCTATCAATCAATTGACTTGTATGAGCTTATGATAGGAACAAACTTTAAAAATATATTTATGATGCAATCAAGAAAATTTGAACGCTAGCTCTCTGATTATATTAAGGAATTACTGCTAATTTTTAATGTTAAAATGTTATTAATAGGGGAAGGGGGAAAAGGGGGAGGATGTTGGGTATATGGGAGTCCCCTGTATTCTGTATGTGCCTTTTCTGTAACCTAAAGCTTCTGTGAAGACAAAATGAAAAAAGTAAGACACTGGGTGGATAAATGGAAGAAAAAGTCACTGTACATACAGGACAACAAATCTTACAGTGATGAAAGCCAAAATATCAAAAAAAATTAATATTTTTTCATTATTTTTTGTTATCCTAATTTATTTTATTATTTTATTTTATTTTTTTAATTTTTTGTATTTTTTTTCTTATTTTTAAAACTATGATTATTATTTCATTTTCTTGCTAATTGTATTTGGCTATTTTATTGGCTTCATTTTTGAAGAAGTTTTGGATCACAGAAGGGTTACAACTGTGGCAGGGGAGGATCATTGGTGCAGGGTGTCAGTGATGGGGGATACATGGGAGGAAGCTCACCTGGGCATACATATAAGGCATATAAATGTGTTCAAATGTTCATGGGGTATTGTCATGGTGGGTGGAGAGCCACACAATAACCAAAAGAATACCAAATTCCCATCCTGGGGAGCTCTGCCATATTCTCTAATGGAGCAGCAAGAATCCCCCAAGTACAGAGGCAATGACTAGTGAAGGAGGATGGTCCATTGACAGGCCCTTGATATTGATGACTGTGCTTATGAACCATTACTTTTGAAATTGAAACTTAGCCTAGTATTATACTGTACCTAAGAGTTACCTCCTGAGTGCCTCCTTGTTGCTTAAATGTGGCCTCTCTCTAAGTTGAACTCAGCGTATAAATGCAATAACTTCCCCCCAGCATGGGATATGACTCCCAGGGATGAGCCTCCCTGACACTGAGGGATTACTAACAAGCACCAACTAGCAATGCAACTGGAAAAAGACCTTGACCAAAAGGGGGAAAAGATAAAGACATATGAGTTTACATGGTGAAGAGACTTCAAAGTGTGTCAGGAGGTCACTCCAGAGGTTACACTTATGCACATCTCAGCAGGATCTCATTGACAGCCAAAGTAGATACTACCCCAAATAGTGGGACTCCTGAGGACTCTGGAGACATCCAGACACTATAGTCAGGGCAGATAGCTCAGGATTTTGGTGCCTTGCCAGTGGGCCCAACTTTGGGGTTTGTGCTCCCCATTGTGACAGAATTAGACTTAGTTGTAGTTTCCCTACATATGGCTCTACTGTCCCTTCTATTTGAACCTATAATTAGTTCTAGAGTTGGTAAATGTATGTCCAAGATACTTAAATCTTTGGGCTGTCCATGTGCCAGCTGGGCCCTGAATCTCAACTGAGTTGCAACACTTACTCTCCAGTTCATTGAACTCACCAGGACAACTAACAAGGAGGAGATGGTGGACAACCACCATACCAAGGGACCAAGAGAGTCTACATCTTCAAGCACGAGAGTCCCATCCATCAGCCATGTGGGACCGAAGTCCCCTTTCAATTAGCGGTGGAGTGAGCATCACCATCCCAGATCCTCAGGATTGGGGAATGAACTATGGACTAAAGTAGACCTACTGGTATTCTACTATAGACTTATTGTAATTCTACCAATGGAAGAAATTATATCAGTGGCTGTGGCCACTGGAGGCTGTGAGGCAGGGAGAGGGAATTACATTAGTGTAACATGGGGACACTTTTGGGACTTGGGAATCGTCCTAAATGACATTGCAACAACAGATACAGGCCTTTGTATATTTTGCCATAACCTACAGAATAGTGTGGGAGAGAGTGTAAACTACAATGTAAACTATAATCCATGCTTAGTGGCAATGCTCCAAAATGTGTTCATCAATTGCAATGAATATACTACACTAATGAAGGATGTTATTAATGTGGGAAAATGTGGGAGGTGTGGGAAGCAGGGCATATGGGAATCCCCTATATTTTTTTATGTAACATTTATGTAATCTAAATATCTTTTTAAAAAAATTAATGTGATAATGGCATTATGGGTTTTTTAAGATTTCAACATTTGGTGATATATATTGACATATTTAGAGATGTAATAAAATGGTGTCTGAGATTTGCTTCAAAACAATTGGGATAGGGGAGTTGGTGGGAATTCAGAGGAAAGAAGACGAGCCATGAGTTGATAATTGTTGAAACTAAATGACATATACATTGTGTTATTTTCTCTACTTTAGCATTGTTTGAAAATTTCATAGTAAAATGGTGAAAAAAAAGCTAAAAACAAAGAGGCCTCTCCCAGCACTGATCACTGCAACCCCCGGTATACAGTAGCTGTTCTGATATCTTAAGAATTCAAGGCCTTCAGGTTTCATATTTCTTGCATCCTTTGTCCCCAGCAATGGTTCTGGATATGAATCCAATTCAGCAAAGTGCTCGGAAGACAATGGACAGAGTGTCATTATACCATATATGAAAGCCCAGGCAATTATGTGACTTCTCTGATAAGAAGCATGTTTCCAGGGGAAAAAAGCATCTCTAGAGTTAGTAAAACCTAATGTTATATCCCCCACAAAAGCTAATTTCTGCAAAATCCTATCAGCCAAACAATGGCATCAGAAAACCCTCTTCCAATCAAAGCCTGCTTCAGAACGTATGATTTGATAAGATGCAAGACAAGCTGCCACAAGCTGTGGACTGAAGCATCTTTATATTCCAAGAGCAGTGGACATGCTATAGGCAGTTGGAAAATGTCTTGTCTCAAAGTCCCTAAAAAAAAAAAAAAAGAAAGAAAGATTGAGGCAAAAGCTTGGGTGCTAATTTTCTATTGTGGATGCAATCCCAGGGAAGCAGAAGTGAGGAGATAAAGGAAATGAGGCAAGGAAGGAAGGAGAACAAATGTAAAATAGGATGTGTTACCAAGACGGACAAAACTTTGCAAAACCATAGTTGTGGTTTAGTCTTCCAAGATGTTTTCCAAGAAGTCAAATGGAACTTGGAAGATTCTACCTTGGCCTTCCCAGTACCTTGAGTTTGGATTTCTAGCCTCCAGAATGGTGAGAGAATAAATTTCTGTTGTTTGAAGCCATCCAGTTTACAGGATTTGGTTATGGCATTTCTAGAAAACAATACAGCTTGATAACTAACACATACTTTATTGAATTACCCATCTTGCATCCCCCTTATCCCACAAGTGTTCTCTGGGATCACCTCCCAAAATAAATAACATGCACCCATATTCTTATCTCAGGATCTGCTTCTGAGGAATTCAATCCAAGGCATATACCCCAAAGAGCTCCATTCACTGGGCAAAATCAACAAGAAACTAAATTTGGTGCCAGGCAGTGGAGTCCAGGAGTTACAGTGGTAAAAGCTCCAAGAACTCGGACTCTGAACCTGATTACTTGGTTCAAACCTTGGCTCTGATACCTGCTAGCTGTGTGATCTTAGAAAAGATATTTAACTTCTCTCTGCCTCATCTGTAAGATGAGAACAATAGTGCTTTCTTCTCAGGGTTGATGTAAGGGTCTAAGGAGCTTAGAATATACAGGGGATGTAGTGAGTGTTCTGTATATATCAGTTATTATGTTCATTTTGATGCAATAATATAATACTTCCTTTGGATAATGTGGCAGTTTGATATTATTTAAGAATTCCAAGAGAGATACTGATTTTATTTGTGAACTGGTCTGTTCTTCTGGGCCTGATACCCTTTGATTGTATTAGATTCAGCTGAGAGATCTTTGATTAAATTATGCTAAGATTAGGGCTCTGATTCGATCACATCATTAGGGTGACTCAGTTTGAGCCCCCGTCCCCCTTTGTGGGCTGTATAAATGGACAGTCAAGGAGACAGAAGAAGAAATACACAGAGGAATAGAGAGAGCTCCACAGACAGGGCAGAGGAGAGAAATTGATCCTGGGGCTGCGGAGAGAGCTAAGCAATTTGCCTGATAGTTTACAGCTGACCTCATGAAGAGACCAGAGCGGCTGAGCCTGGAAAGAAACCAGCCCTGGAGCCTACAGCTGAGATGGGAAGAAGCTGGTACCTGGAGCCTTAAGAGAGTGAGATGGCTGAACCCCCCCAGACATCGCCCACCACCTTGCTTCAGCACATGGCAACAGACTTTGGTGAGGAAGAATCTCTTATGGTACCTTGAATTGGACTCTTTAGGGCCATGTAACTGTAAGTTTTTACCCCAAATAAATACCATTTATAGAAGCTAACGGAGTTCTGGTACTTTGTATCAGCACCCCATTGGCTGACTAATACAGTTGGTGTACAGCTTCTTAGGCCAAAAATGTTTTACTTACTCTGTCAGGTTTCCCCTCCCTGTTACATTTCAAGATAGTGTTTGAATGAATAAGGGTGGAAGCTTATGTGACTATGTAGAATTTAAAGGAAAGAAAACCTCCCTGGCTGTGTGCTGGTCCTGGGGGTGGGGGTGGGGGGGCAGGTTTAGGCAGTGTCTGCTGAGGTCAGGACAGCCTAGATTAATCCCTGGAGATTTTATTGGCATCACTGTTGATGTCTATGACCACTGAGCTCAAGTTTAATTTTTCCTCCTTTCAACCCATGCCTGGTGCTCACTTGGGACCCCTCATCTCTTGCAGGGTCTGTAGGTCTGAGTCCCTGACACACGTCCCACCAGCCCCTGCTATCCATGCACAGCTCCTGCTATGGCCCACCTTACTCTCACCTGGGAGGATCCATGGCAGGCCTGCTGGCTCTGAGCTCGTGGGAGCAGAAAGTCTCAGAGGTACACACAGGACACGTTCTTGCTTTACTCTCCCCTAAGCCGGGCCTGCCGTGTGGGCACAGGAGACCTGCACTAAGGTCTGCTCCAGGGCCCCCAAGGAGAGGGAAGGCAGAGCCTCTCCCTCCCAGCGCTCACTGGCCAGGACATCTGGCTGAGCCTCCCCTCCCATGTTGCTCTTTTCCTCCCCACAGCCCACCTGGTCCAAAAGGGCAGACTTTTTCCAGAGCATATCGTTCTTCCAGACGATTAGCATCGTCCCTTGTATGAAATTAGTCAGCAAGGCCTATGTCTTCATATCCTAAAGAAGATAATCAAATTTGAAAAATCCTTTCCTTATTGGCAATACCGGGCTTTCAAGACTGAGGTCTGGCTGCAACATCCTGTTTCGAATGGCAGAAGCTGAGCCTCAACTCTTTTCTCTCTGCATTCCCTCTGGAACTATCCTGTTCCCACCCCCTGCCTGCGTGTAGAAAAACACACTGCCAAAGAGAAAAACACACTGATATCTTTCGACACATTACCTGCATTATGTGTAGACAGTAAGTATTATGAGAGTCAAGATGAGACAATATTCCCTTCCAGCTGAACTGAATAAGACACAGATCCTTCTCCAAAGGATCTTAAAATCTAATGGAGACTAGATCCACTCATTCATTCCTTCGACTAATCTGGATTGAACGCCCACTGTGTCCAGCACTCCATGCTGGCGATGGAGACGTGGCAGTGAAGGAAACACAGTCGCGTTAGCCAGGGAGACTGAGGTAGGTGAGTTACCATGAGGTCAGTGCTGTCCTCACCCCCATTTTATACACGAGGAAATTTAGACTTAAGAGAGAGTAGGGGTTTCCCCGAATTAGCTGAGCAGCAGAAAGCAGATATGAGTGCAGTTCTCTCGCCTGACACGAGGCTGTGCTCTGAAGGCCGTTCTCTGGTGCCTCCCATCCAGCAGGGGAGCAGGTCCTAAAAACGATGACATCCGTTTGGAACACATTAAGGGCTTACTGGGCGTGTGGTGGAGACGTACAGAAGGATCAGAAAGTCACATCTCAGAAGAGTGGTCCGGCTGGGGGCTGGTCTGGGCGTAGGGGGCATTGGCACAGAGTTGGCAAGTCAAGTCTGAGACTAATGAAATGAGCCAGGAAGGACACACAGGGTGGAGGACAGAGCCCCGGGACCTCAATATGAAACGGTCAGGTGAGCAACGAGAAGCCAGAGGAAGAATCCAGGACCGTCAACCTGGACGGGTGATGGAGAGATGAAGGGAGGGTGCCAACATGAGTACAAGCTTCCCTGCCTATCTTTTTTTTTTTTTTTTTTAAGGTTTATGTATTTGTTCCCCCATCCTCCCACCCATTGTTTTGAGCTCACTGTCTGCCCTCTGTGTCCATTTGCTGTGTGTTGCTCTGTGTCTGCTTGTCTTCCCTTTAGGCGGCACCAGGAACTGATCCTGGGACCCTCCGGAATGGGAGAGAGGCGCTCAATCTCTTGTGCCAACCGCAGCTCCCTGGTCTGCTGCATCTCTTATTGTCTCTCCTCTGTGTCTCTTTTCGTTGCATCGTCTTGCTGCGCCAGCACTCTGCGTGGGCCAGCTCTCCGCGTGGGCCACCTCGCTGCACAGGCCAGCTTGCCTTCACCAGGAGACCCCGGGAATCGAACCCTGGACCTTCTATATGGTAGACGGGAGCCCAATCGCTTGAGCCACATCTGCTTCCCCCTGCCTATCTTACAGGGTATGAAAAAGTGGTCAGTACTCTACAAACGCCAAATTTTATTATTCTGGGCCCTGGAAAAAAATACCCCGAGGAGACTAGAGGTTATAGTCAAGGTGTGTGTGAGTGCGAGAGGGTGGAGGTGGAGCGGAGCTCTCAAACGTTTTGCTGCTTCTCTGGAAGCAGTGAGCTCTGGGTGCTCCTTGGGCTGGGCTGGGCTGGGCTGGGCTGGGCAGCAAGAGACCACTGGAGTGGGGTGGAATGCAGGGCAACACGCTGGGGAAGCAAAGCCCCCCAGGAAACTAAAAGGAAATCTGCTGTTCTCGGAGGACAGCTGGGGGCCAATGAGGGAAAGAAAGGCAAAGTTGGAAGGTTGAAGACCCCACTGGTGGGCCTGGCCAGTTAGGAGCCTCACTTCAGGGGCTGGAAAAACTCAGCTGGAGAGGAAAAATCAGATGGGGGGCAATCATTTGTTGGAGGGCATACATAGGACACACAGGGTCAAGCAGCCCCCACAGGGACAGAAGAGTCAGACCCAGCTCTGTGCTGGTATCAAAGCTACTCCCTATCTCCTTCCCTTCTATATATATCAGCTGAATCACCTTAGCCAAACGCACACCCAAGACCTTCAGAGAAGGTTGGAAGCTGGGTCCCCGCCTCTCGGAGGCCTGGGGTACTCTGGGAGCCCAGGGATGAGCTTTGCAGGTCCCTGATCCGTGGTCAAATAAAGTTTGCCCATGATCCCATCACTCCTGCTGTGTCCCTGACTCCCTCTCCAAGGAACCCTGCTCTCCATTTGTCAATTTTAAGTGATAATTTCTATTCAATCTGATACATATTATAAGAATATAAACAAATGCCTCTCCCCCTATCAGCGCCATAATCACTTTCTTTTATAGCTATAATTTATTACTGGACGACAGATGGCCAGTTTGCAGAATTCCAAAGAGGCAGCCCGCCGGCCAGTCACCTGGGAACACGGGTGCATTTACATTTCTCCAAAACAGATGGGAAAGGGAGGGGAAGAGGAGGCAGGTTCTTGTCAAAACTTTGGCGCTTTCCAAAATGTGTTGTTTTTTTTTTCCCTTCTCCCTCTACCCCTCTGCCTTTTTCACAGATGGTACTTATCCACTCTCACCACTTCCAAACCTCCTGTACATCCATTTCCCCTCAGTGGCAACTGAAACCACCAATACGGCGGCCTTGATGGGTAGAGAATGGGTGGGCTCTTGGCGGGCTACCTTCTGGGGATTTTCAAGGCCTGCATTTCAGTTCCCCAGTGTTCTTCCCTGGCATGTTATTTGGGATTGGGTCGAGGTAAGTAGTCAAAAGAGGGCAGGAAGTAGGTTAGCTTCACAGAGGACAGATCTTGGAGACTATCTCTTCTACAAAACTACAGAGAGATGGTTTTCTGCCCGGAGAATCACCTGAGGAGCTTTTATAAAAACATTCCTGCAGAGCTCCCACCCAGAACAATTAAACCAGGAAGCTGGGGATGGGGCCTGGCAAGGTTTGCAACTACCACTGAAAGGGCGTTGTAAGGAGACAAAAAAAAAAATGAAGACCCCAGAGAGTAGAGAAACTATTGTATGCCAAGCACAGCAAGAGTTGCAAAGTTAGAACTCAATGAGACGAGGCCCTGCTTGCGGCTCGGTTGGGGTGGGTGGGAAGTAAACCCTGTGATGAAGAATGGTCAGAACAGTGATGGACATGTGTTCATGGTGAGATGGGAAAGAGCCCACAGGTGGGGGCACCTCAAGGAAGTCTTCCTATCAGAAGATGGATTCTTGTGTGAGGAAAATAGAGGAAACAGAATATTGTTATGACCCCAGTATAGGGAAGCATTTCTTAAGGCACAAAGAGTGTAACCCATAAGGAGTGTAAATACTGCCCTAGGCACAATTACAATCTAATGAGGCAGAACAAGTGACAAGTCAAAATAGCCTTTAAACACCAATGAGTGACAAACATCATACCCTGATGTCCTAGATGGGTTGTTGGCTATGGATCCTGTGCACAGCATTCTTATTTTTCTGAGCCTCAGTTTGCTCATTTGTCCAGGGAACAGATGGATCAAGCCTACCCTAAAGGTCCCTTCCAAATCTAGAATATTTTTTAAAAGATTTATCTATTTTTTTTTTTTTTTTTTTTACTTATCCTCCCCACCCCCAGATGTCTCTCTTGTCTGTTTGCTCATTGTTTTTGCTGGTTGCTTACACTTATTGCCTGCTCATTGTTTTTGCTTGTTATTTTTGCTCATTGTCTGCTTGTTGTCTGCTCATTATCTGTTTGTTTATTCTTTAGGAAGCACTGGGAACCTAACCTGGGACCTCCCATGTGGTAGACGGGTGCTCAACTGCTTGAGCCACATCTGCTCCCTGCTCATTTTGCTTTTGCTCATTGTCTGCTCATTTTTTGCTCATTTTCTTGCTTGCTGTTTTGCTTCTTGTCTGCTCGTTGGTTTTGTTTGTGGTTTGCTCATTGTTTTTGCTCAATGTCTGCTTGTTGTTTGTTTGTCTTCTTTGGGAGACACCGGACACTGAACCTGGGACCTCCCATGTGGGAAGCAAGCACTCAACTGCATGAGCCACATCCACTCCCACTCTAGAATTTTTTAGCATATGTATATATGGTCTACATACTCCAAATAGATAAATATTTTGCAAATGATTTGCTTACACCTCATCTGATAGTTTGGTTCCCAACCTAATAGCATGCCTATTTGCATGACTTCAAATGCACAGAAAGCAATGTTAAATTTATGTAAGGGGAGAGTCAACATGTCACCATCAGTTCTCATCTGAAATGGAAATTGACCAAGACTAGAACTTTGGCCTTGACATCAGCATCTGGGCAAAGGAGAGATTGTCGGGAGTGGCAGTGTTTGAGAAGATGTGGCGGGACGAAGTTTCCGTGAGATGTCTGTGAAAGCAAAACCTCTCAGGTGTGGGCCCGTCGGTAGCAACAGTGGGACCTAGGTCTCCTTGGTTGAAATTACAGGCAGGAAGAAGGTTTGCCAAGCTGTCCAGGGACAGGAGGCACGTAGGATACTTAGGAAACAGGAACCTCCCTGACGGAAGGTCCCTCACACTCCTGAGCAGGAGCTGGGCCCCAGTGGCCTCGGTCCTCTGCTCACCAGAGGAGTCCTTCCAGAGAAGGCACTGGCCTTGAGGAGGGATCCCTGCTGCTGAGGACAGGATAGGGCCGAGCAGAGAAGACAGAGGCATGGGAGCTGCAAGCACGAGGTGGCTGGCATGGCGGTGATGGAGAGAAGGTGGCAGGTCTGAGAGCCACTGCAAAGCGTAGTTCTGCAGGGGCTCCCCTCTTGATTTGTTCACCGCCAGACAGAGCACAAAGCTCAGCACGTGGTTAGTGCCCAGCAAACACTTAGGGAATGAATGAAATGCTGCTAGCCAGCACGAGAGCAGCCTGGGAGCCTGACAGTGCGCGCATCGTTTCAGCTCTGAGAGTTTCATCTCCGCTTCACAGAAGAGGCTATGGAGGCGCACGGCGTGGTAAGAGGTGGAGCTAGGGTGGGACCCAGGTGGTCTGACTCCAGAGCCTGCTCAGTGCTGCTCCCTGTTCCTGTTTGGGGCTCCGTCAGGAATCTGGAAAGTAAGATGAGAACATTTTTAAATTACCACTGGACACATGAAAAGACTGAGGCTCAAGCTGAGTGACTGGCATAACATTACACAGCTAGTCAGTGACAGAGAGGGGAACTACCCGCAAGATTTCGCGGCTCCCCTTTCCTTGTTCCACTCGGTTGCCACGTGGGGGATCAACCGAGTGGACTAAGGCATCTGTCCGCAGAGCCTGGAGATGCCGAGTTCAAGATTGCCCTTGACGGCGCGCGTCGTGAAGGAGGGAAGGTTTGCCTCTTATTTAAAACCTCCGATAACTCCGGAACTGTGTTTTACGAAGCATGAGACCGAAGCAGAGAGCGTTGGCCTGGCTGTGCGGGCCGGTTGGGGCGTGGGCAGCTGGGGCTGGCTCTGGGCCCGCGCCCTCCCGCAGCTCCTCCGCAGGTTCCCACAGGGCTCGGCCGGGACGCGAGGCTGGGGAAGCGGCGAGCCGCAGACCTCCTTCCAACACCTGCAGTCTCAGCTTGCTTTCCCTGTTTCGGGGGGGTGCTTTTATTTTAGGCAATTGTGATGGGGGGAGGAGGGAGTTGGGGGAAGAGAGAATATCGGGCGCCAGCGTCCCAGCTCCAGTGGTGTAGACTTGAGGAAAACCTGGACGGTCCAGGTAATGCCTAGAGGATGGCATTACCTCCTCCAGGCATTACCTAGATGGTAAGGGAGGAAACGGTTGCTCTTGGCACCGGTGGACTCAGGGAGCCTGTCTCTGGGAGGTGACCTGGCCTGGGCAACCATGAATTTTCTGAATTGTTTCTTCCAGTTTTTCTATGGCCCCTTTCTGGGCCCATCTCCTTCTGCTTCTTCCTTCTCATGCCTTCCTGCCAAACTCAGACTTTTCTACTCCAGCCACCTCAGCCCTGTCCTTGGTGAGTGGCGTTTGCTAAGCTCCACACTGGTAAAGGTGAAATAAAGGTATCCCTGCCCTGCCCAGCTCCGATGTGCATCTCCCAGAACTGTGGCCTCCGTGCAAACCCCAGCTATGGCCTTCCTGGCTGTGTGGCCCAGGGCTGGCAGAGCCCCAGTGCTCACTAAATGTTTGTCGTGACATGGATCGAGTGAGAGTCCTCCCTCGAAGGGGTGAAGCCTCAGGAGTGGCTTCTTCCAGAGTTATTTAGACCCAAAGACTGGATCTCTGCCTGAGGGATTTGGGGCATCAGTGGGCAGATGGAAGCGGCATCTTGGGTGCAAGAAGGCTTTCTGTGCTGCTCAGCAGCCCTGGCCACAAGACTAATAACCACGTAAAAATAACAACGCCCCGCGCTGAAGACGTGCTCACAGCGTGCCAGCCCCTCCTCAGGATCAGAAGTCGGCAAGCTTCAACCTGCGGGCCAGGCGGGGCCCAGCGCCTGTTTTTATTAGTAAACTTTTACTGGAACACAGCTGCACCCATTTGTTCACGGGTCATCTAGACCTGCTTTCATCCTGCAATGGGACAGGGGAGTAGCTGTGGCAGAGACCACCTGGCCCACAAAACCCAAGTTATTTACTCTCCAAGCCTTTACAGGAAAAGTTTTTCAACCCCTACTGGAAGTGCTTGATACACTTCATTCCACCTAATCCTTGTGAAAGTCCTAGAAGTAGGTATTATTGTTATCCCCACTTCATAGATAAGGTAACTGAGGTCAGAGAGGTAAAATAATAAGGAAGTCAAGATTAGAATGCAGGCAATGCAAACTCCAGAATCTGGAAGCATGACAGATACTGTGGGTAGGGATTCTCTCCCTGCTATGGTTGTCACATTTAACAAACAGAAATGCAGGATGCCCAGTTAAGTTTGAATTTTATACAGGCAATGAACGGTGGTTTTGTTTTTTGTTTTTTTCAGTATAAGTATATCCCAAATATCTCATGAGACGTATTTACCCCAAAAAAGTTATTTGTTGTTTATCTGAAATTCAAGTTTAACTGGGTATCCTGTATTTTAACTGACAGTCCTACTGGGGACCCAGAGAAGAATGGCAGCCAGGCAAGCAGTCTGCTCCAGTGTCCCTGGAGCCTACATCCTGGCAAGGTTTCTGCCCAAAGCGAAATCATTCCTAGGAGGCTAGGGTATGGGTCCTTCCGTGTGCCTCAATCCCTTTGTTCCACACAGGTGACTTTTCCATAAGGTTCCCAGGGTATCTCAGAACCCCTCGGGCAGGAGGAAGAACTCACAAAGCCCCCTCTCCAGCCACTGCCCGTGCCCATCTCCCCTGCCCACCTCTGCCATCCCCTCCCCTCCTCCTCTCCCCAGTCGCGCGTCAATGGCCCCGCCAGGCCCCTTCTCTCCTTGAGAGTGCACAGGAGTTTAAGAAAGAGGGAAAAAATATGGCAAGCCAGAGTGACAGCAATCCAGGGCCAGAGGGCGGGAGAGAAGGGGGAAGAGAGAGAGAACACGAGAGATGTGAGGTGGGGGATGGGAGAGGGCCGTCTAATTTTTAATAGAATGAGGGACATAAATGCAACATGATTCACTTTGAACAGGCCACCTGGATTAGATGGAAGTTAATTAAAACAATCCCTCATTTCTCCACGTTTAAAACTTCTTAAGTCTCACTCGGAGAAGGGTGCGGCAGGACTTTTTATTACTCTTAGATGGTGTTCAGAAGGCCCATAAATACATCTCCTCTTCCTGTGATCCCATTAATCTTGCCGCCTCTCCTGCTCCTCTCTGCCAACAATCAGATCCCAGTAAACAACCTCAAGTGAAATTTGCAACTGTCAGATAAACATTAAAAATGCTTCTCTTGTCCTTTCCCATTGATAGTCCCATTAATATTGTAATGGAACAAAAAGTTATGAAAATGAATGCATGCTGGTTTTGGAAATGAATGATGCCGGCCGCTGCTGGGATAGAGACGCGCATGCATATGGATGGGCTTGGGTCCTGGCGGATGCTGCCCACATCCACGGGAGCCTGTGCACCTGCAGGGATTGGCCACGTGCACGCCAGGGGCCAAGGACACCCACCCACACTGCTGGGTACGTGGTGGACACGCACGTCAGGGTGGGGAGGGGTTGTAAATGGAATAAAGGGATTCTACCCCAGAAAGTCCTGGAGACATACGCTCCCCACCCAGCTTTACACAGAGTAAAATATCACACCGTTTTCTGTTTTATCATGGCTTCTCTCCTTCCTTTTCTGTTTCCAGTCAGTGGTGGGGATTCTTTCTAAGAAACTAAGATACCCCAATCGATAAGGCTCTCTTGGCATTCCTTCCTCATTTATTTTCCATGCAGGGCCTTTTGAATACGCAGGCATGCTTTTTTGTGTGTTTATCTATCTGACGAATGAGGCCTTAAAATCTGAAGGGATAATACATGATAACTTTATAAGAAGAAACTTCTTAAGGAGGTTTTTAGGGCAAAGAGTCATATTTGATGCAGGAAATGAGTACAAGTTTTATGTATGTTGAAGTTTGCTAGGAGACTAGACAATGAAACAAACAATGGCAAAATAGACAAACGCTTGCGCCAAAACCTTTCGCAGTGGGATCTGAGGGAGCGTCTCGCCGAGCTTGTCGTGGTTCTGATGGGCAGGGGCTGCTTTGGTTCGTGGTCACCAGGGTAGACTCTCACTTAGCATAGCACCTGGCACGTAACGGAGCCCCAAGAAATGCGATGTCCAAGGGAGAGGGGAGGAGAAAGGGAGGAGAGAGCTGTCCGTTTTGCTTGTCTTCTGCTGGGACGTCTCGATCCACCCGCCGACCAGAGGCGTGGCTGTATTTTGACATCTGGAAGGCCGGCTTGGAGGTGGAGGTGAGGGGCTGGGGGCCGGGGTCTGGGCCTTCTGTGGCAGGAAGTGAGCACACTCAGGAGGCCTCGCTGTGCGACTGTCTTCTCACTGTCTTTGGTTTCCACACTCTCTTCTAACATTTCTTTATCTATGGTCCACATATTAGCTTAAAACCTGGGAAAGTGTTATTTGGGAAGAGTTCCCACCGACCTCCCCCAGCCTCCACCCAGCCACACTCTGACCCCTCACCCACTTGGCCTAGTTGTTATTTCCTCTCCGCCGTCCACCCCGAGCGGGCTCAGTCACCTTGCAGGGCCTTCCCAGCGCATCCTTCCTGCCAAGAGCCCACACTGCTTCCGTCCAGGCTGTCGGCTCCACCTGGCTCGTGGCACAAGCTCAGTAAATACCTCTTGAGGGAGAGAATAATTATCAAGAAGGCTTCTGTGACGTCCCTAGCCAAACTTAGGATTGCCTGACTCGTGTCATGTGAAACGTGGCCGTAGAGAGACCTCTTGCTTCTCAGTCAGCAGACTCGGGTTTAAATCCTGGCCATCTCCTTGGCTGAGAGTGGGACCTAAACAGTTTTTTCAAGCTCTCTGTGCCTCAGTTTCCTTGTCTGTGTCAGTAACATGCCTTCATATAATGTGACTGCAAGGCAGACAAAACCAAGATGTCCAGAATACCCAAAATTAAATCAGATCTTGTTTTATTATGTGAACTGTTTGTATATTAGAGAAAGATGAAGGAAATAAAAAGAATGCGGAACATCATTAACTTCTCGCCTGAAAGAAAAGACAAAACCTAAGAGACAAAAAGGAAGATGCAGTCCTGTAACACATGCCTGAGAGTTGCTGGCTTCCCTGGACATGTGTGGATCTCTGGGTAGCTTCACAACCGCCCCCTTTGAGTTGTGGAGTCATCGGCATTATATCAACAATAAATAAGATTTAGTGCCTCCAAAAGAGGTATGAAGGACCAGAATCCAGGCAGATTCCTGGCTGAAATCTCAGGGCTGTCGGTAACCTCAGCAAACAGGATGTCATTCCTTCCAAGGGACATGCATTGTTCAACCCCAAGAAGATGTATAATTAAGTAGAGATATATTCAGATGAATCAAAACTATATGTTAGTATTTTTGCATTAAGGAAATCTGTAAAAATTGGATATTCTATGTATTTGCAAATGTTTAAGGGACTTTGACCTTTGGAATGACAGCTTTCTAGCTCCAATTCAAAAAAATGTGTTTTTGAATAATTGATTTAAGACTTAAGATTTTATATTGTACCGCAGTGGAACACTGAAGAAAACTTCATGCTCACTTTTTAAGTTTGATTTCTGCTCACCTTTTTAATTTAACTACATAGCTTTATGAGAATTGTTTGAGTCCTTGGGAAGGTTTTGTTTAAGTCAGGAAATTGAAGTACTTAAGAAGGAAATAAAATATACTACATTTATAAAAGTGATTAAAAATACTTGAAAGTATTTAATTAACTAGGTTTGTAAATGAGATAAAGTAGAATTCGAGGACCCCTTAAATGATTGCTATAATAAGGATAACAAGATTTATAAACTGACTTATAAATACAATAAGATTTGCAAGTTGATTTTAAAAGTTTACAGAGGAACTGGGGCTTTTAATATATAATTTTAATTTATTGCACGTTAATGTTTAAAGCCCTAAGTAACTATTTACTGCACGCAAAAGCCACCCTGGACGGCATAAAAATGCTCACATCAACAACCTATAGCATGGAGATCGTCATACACGATGGAACTGCCGTGAGGCTGGCAGAGATGACACCCCCACAGCATGGCCGGTAAGTCCCTGACTCAGAGAAGGCGTTCAGTTCCCTTTCCTTTCGCCTCCTTTTATTCACATTTGTGTCCCAGTGTACCCTGAAGGAGCTCAAGAGAATCTCCCAGAAGTCTGAAGAGAAAAAGACTCCCCACTCCTTTGGTACCCTCCCCAGCCCAGATGGGCTCCCAGATTTGGTGGGAGCATTCTCTTTCAGTCCTCCCATCTGAACAGTGCTTGTCTGTGTGGCAAGAAAAAGGCATGAAAGCAGCAAGGGCTCAGTGACTGGCCGGTCATATCACTAGACTCCAAGTGAAGAGGTAAAGTCAGCCTGTCTAAGGTGGAGAAAGAGAGAAAGCTGACTGCAGGGAGAGAAAAGAGAGTTGGCATAAGGAAGGAAGCAGAGTTGTGTGGGTGTGGGACTGGGTGTGTGTACATATGTGAGTAAGCATATGTGTGTGCATGTGTGGGTGTATGTGTTTGAAAAGGAGAAGGGAAAGGGAAGAAAGAAGAGGAAAGGGAAGGGAAGAGAGGGGAGGGGAGGAGAAGGGAGGGGATGAGGGAGAGATTGCCAGGGAACGTGGCTACCTAGATGCCCAATAGCACTCCCCTTGCCAGCTCCAGGATCTCAGGAGGTCGGGCTGAACTTTCTGCTCTTGGTTCATTCATTCATTCCACAAGTATTTATGGAGGACTCACTATGGGCTGGGCACTATGAGAGATGCTAGAGGCACAATAATGGACAAAAGAGACAAGGTCTCCATCCCAAGAGGCTTATATCCTCCTACAGCAGACAGATGGAGAAGAGGTGCAAAAACAGTAAGCTAGGAAATGTTAGATAATGATAAGTGATATGACAAAAGTATCAGGGAAATGTGATGGAGAGTAAGCAGGGTGTGAGAATGGGGATGCCCTGTGTTAGATCAGGAGTTGGGGAGCTGACAAAAGAGATGAAATTTAACCTGAGACATTAAAGATGAGAATGAGTCAGTTATGCCAAGAGCTGGCAGGAAAAGTCTCTCAGGAATAGCTAATAGTGCATGCAAAGGCCCTGTGGCAGAAAGGGGCTTGGCTTTTATGAAATGTGACTGTATCCTTCTAGTCCCCACCTCTCTCTCTCTCTCTCTCTCTCTCTCTTTCTCTCTCTCTCTCTCAGTTTGAGTGTGTTTCTGTTGCTGGATGAACAAACAAGGGCTGTGGTTAAGGTTTTTCTTCCACCTTCATCCCTTCCTGGTCTTTAGCCTTCCTGACCCTATTTGTGTGACTTCAAACCACTCACCATAGCTCTTCCTTCATGAGGTGCCTGGATGAATCAGAACTCTTTCCATTGCAAATGGTAGAGAACACAACTCAAGCTGGCTTAGCTCTACATGGAAATTTAGATCTTATTGGCTTATATTACCAAAACGTTCAGGCACAGCTAGATCCCAAACTGCAAAATCCTTATTAGGGCTCTGCCCATCTCTCTGCACATCTTGGCTCTGGTTTCCCCTGTATTGGCTTCATTTTTTGGGGAGTGGGGGAGGTACAGGGGATTGAACTCAGGACCTTGTACATGGAAACAGGTGCTCAACCACTGAGCTATATCCGCTCCCCAATGAGAGTTGATTTTTTTGTTTGTTTGTTTTTAGGAAGTACTGGGGATTGAACCCAGGACCTTGTACATGGGAAGCAGGCGCTCAACCACTTGAGCTACATCCGCTCCCCTGATGGCTTCATTTTCACAGCTGGTTTTCCCCACACTGTGGAAAGATGGTGATCAGGAGTCCAGGCTGACATTCAACCAGCTCAGCAACCACAGAGACAGGAGAGGTTCTTTTTTTATAAGAGGTCCCCATGAACACAACAGGACAGAAACAAGTCTTGTTGGATGACCTTGAGCCAGTCACTGTGGTCAGCAAGATGAAATGTGCTGGTTACCCCCTGTGAGTCACCCGTGTTTCCTTGCTCTAGAGCTGGGGGTGGGGCCGAGTGGTTTCCCACAGGAAAAGGGAGTGCTCTTACCAGAAGAGCAGAGGATGCTCACAGGGGAGGCAAGAGCAGCGATGTGATGACTGTGGCCTTCGCTGGCTTCTTGCTCGCAGCCTGGAGCACACAGCGTTCGTCAGGGCTCCCAGAGCAAGCTCCCTTGTATCTTGCGGTAGCTCCTGCTTTTTCCTCCATTGGAACGTCTCCAACTTCACATATATGAAGGAAGAAGAGAGGTGCATTTCAGGCGGACTGACTGGGGACAACGACTAAATGCCTCAAGGCAGCAGCACCCATGCCTCAGTTTACCTCCTTCACTATCAGGGCGACACAACCAGCATCCTGAGAAATGCTGTGACCTTCAAAGGCCAGCAGGGCAAACATTTCCATTTCCATAAAAATTTGTATCTATGTATTTACTGCCTTTTGAGCAACTGGGGGAAAAAAAAAGATTCCAGAGGAAGGAAATGCTCTCTGCCAAGCATGTGCGGGCATGGAGAAAGGATCCCCAGGTTGTTCTAGCAGGAATTAAGGGAATTATGGCTAATTGCCTACGACTTACTTTTAGCTAGTTACTATTCTAAGTGCTTTACATTTAGCAATCTACTAATCCTTACAATAACCCTTTGGGTTTTATTATGCCCATTTTGCAGATGAGAAAACCTAGGCTCAGAGTGTTAAGGGACTTGTGCAGGTACTTGTGATTTGTAAGTGGCAGAACCAGAATTTAAACCCAGGCAACCTGGCTCCAGAATCCACACACACTCTCACCTACTGGGCTCTGCTACCCATGTTTGTTTAGTGCTTTACAATAATCAAAGTGCATTTGCACACCCATTAACTCTTTTAATCATTAGGAAAAGCCAACAAGACTGTTGTAATAATCCTCCATTTTAATAGATGCTGAAGGTAAGGCTCAGAAAGGGTATGGCTTGATCAGGCTACACAGCTGCTGAGTTAAAGAGCTGAAACCTCCACCCAGGTACCCTCATGCTAAATAAACTAAATAAATGGCTACACTTAGAATCATCTGGGGGGGGGTGTGTTATGAACTATTGATGCTGAAGCTCCATCTCAGACCAATGAATCAGTGTATCTGGGGGTAGGGATGAGTATTTCATAAAAAGTTATCCAGGTGAGGTTAATGTGTAGCCAGGGCTGAGGACCACTGATTTAGCCAATCATAGGGGACTTGGAAGCTGCTGCAAAACATCTCTTTGCCTTCTCCATTAGCTTGCCTTTTAGTCTACACAAACTCTGCCCTAGACGAACCCCTAAATGTCTCTTATTACTGATTTCTGACTTTGTTCTCTTCTCTTACCCACCCCATCACATCATTTCCCGCCAGAGTCCCTGGCTCTATCCTGGGAGGCTGAATGGATCCTCCCAGGAGATAAACCCTTTAGAGTCTTCATCATGGAGATACTATAAGACAGATGAGCCTCTCGCTTCCTAATACTGACAGGTGAAAAGGAGCAGGGATGAAGAGAGTTGAAGAGGCAGAGAACACCATCCTGCTACAATTACAAAGTGAAAAGCCCTGTGCAGCACAGGTGGAGAGCATCACAAGCAGGCCCACCTGGGGCTGAGAGGCCTTCAGCATCTCCTCTGGGCCCACACTTCTGTATAGTAAGCCAGACTGCAGCACCAAGTCACACAAGTTAGCTTAGCAGGCACTACCGGAGACACTGAAAAGTCCATCAGCTCCTTTCCTCTGCCCCATCCCCTCAAATACTCTTCACCATGTGATGAGGTTTGGTCCTCCCCTCCCCCAACTGTGGAGAAGTTTCCATACTACCCGCAAAAGGCTATGATTTGGAAAGAAATTTTTAGAACACAACCATCTGTAAGATAAAGTAGCCAAGAATTATACCACTGTGTGGGGATCCTTGGGAGAGATGTAGAAACATAATTCAACATGCTTTCTCTGAAACTTTACTTGAAGTCGGGTACTGTGATGGAAGGAAAAGGCGAGACCTGTGGCCTGGGCCAGAAGCAATACTTCTCAAATTCTGGGCCAGGGCTGCCGGCGGTCTCTGAGGGTCTTCCAGATAGGCTGGGACCTTGGAGGAGCAAAGTCTATGAAATGATAATACCTACACTTCTGTTTCTGGCATGGATGATAACACAGCATTTTATGTGAAGCATGCCTTTCTTCTCCCCCCTCCTTTTAAGATCTGTTAGCAGTAACCAGAAATATGGATAGAGTAGCCAGATGGGATTCTCGCCAATTCAAGTGGTGTGGACGCTGAAGAAGTTTGAGAGACATTTCTGCATTACACCCCCAAATTGGGGTCCCTCACTGGTCCTTGTAGAAACTACTTTGATTTCTGCCACCCTGCCAGTGTCTTGCTTCCAATCCATCAAGAAGTGGGACTGGAAAAGATGCCAGGTTGAACTTGGACAGTTTTAGGAAGTCATAAAGTTAGATAAGGAGAGTTCATGCTGTGATTTTTTTCTAGAGGGGTTTACAAGCTTGACTTTATTTGTGCTTCATGACAATGCTCTGAGGTCACTGGTGATGATTATATCTATTTTATAGATGACAAAAGCAGGATCAGGGAACTTCCACTTGTGACTATGATAAACTAACCGATATACGATTGACCCTCCTGCTAAAAACAACTTAAAAACTAACAAATACATGAAACAGCTGTTTTCAGACTTTTAGATAACAAACATCACAGGACTGAGAAGGAAGCAATGGCTCAAGCTTTCTGCCTAGAGGTATTTTCCCGGCCATAGTACAGAGAGGGAAAGCCCAAGCAGAGTACAACGATCTCACTGAATGAGGTTGGGGTTCAAGAAGGCTGATATGGCTGGACTTTGAAATGCAGAGTACCAAAGAGGAGGGAGCTAAGCAGAAACAGAGCTCTAGAGATCTTCTTTAGGGTCCCCCTTAAGACTGTTGATTACACAGGGCATAGGGATTCCAATTTCCAGCCAGCCAGGGGGTAGAGATCTCACTGGACACCAGGAACATCCAGTAAAGACTCCAGGAAGATAATGCCTTAATAATATGGCTAAATCAGCCTTAGAGTAAAGACCCATCCTAACAAAGCTTAACAAGAAGCCTAGAGATCTTGTATTAGGCAATGGATTCTTAGATTTTACACAACAAAAGAAAAAATAGATAGACTAGACTTCATAAAAATTTAAAACTTTTGTGCATCTAAGGACATTATCAAGAAACTGAAGGGACAACCAACAGAATGGGAGAAAATATTTAGGAACCATATGTCTGATAAGGCTGTAATATGCAGAATATATAAAAAAAAAAAACTCTTACAACTCAACAACAAAAGGCAAACAACCCAACTTAAAAAATGAGCAAAGGACTTGAATAGATATTTCTCCAAAGAAGATATACAAATTGACAATAAGAACATGAAAAGATGCTCAACATCATTAGCCATTAGGAAACTGCAAATCATGAGATATCACCTCACACCCGCTAGAATGGCTATTAAAAAGAAAAAAACAGAAAATAATGTATGCTGGCAAGGATGTGGAGAAATAGGAATCCTCTTACATTGTTGGTGGGAATTTAAAATGGTGCAGCCACTGTGGAAAACAATTTGGCAGTTTCTCACAATGTTAAATATACCACTACCATATGGCCGGCAATCCCACTTCTAGGTATATACCCAAAAGAATTGAAAGGAGGGAATCAGACAGATATTTGTACACCAGTTGTTGATAGAAGCATTATTAACAATAGCCAAAATGTGGAAGCAGCCCAAAAGTCCATCAGCAGATGAATGAACAAAATGTAGTCTATACATACAATGGAATATTACACAGTCATAAAAAAGAATAAAGTTCTGATACATGCCACTACAAAAGGACTGATATTGTATTATTCTACTTATATGAATATGTTAGAATATGCAAATTCATAGAGACAGAAAATAGAGTACATGTTACCAGGGGTGGGAGTAAAGGGGAATGGGAGTTAATGCATAATAGATACAGGGTTTCTGTTTGGGGTGATGGGAAAGTTCCGGTAATGGATAGTGTTGAGGGTACCACAACACTGTGAATGTGATTAATCCCACTGAACGGTATGCTTGGGAGTGATTGAGATGAGAAAATTTATGTCGTATATATGTTTCTGCAATTAAAAAAAAAAAAAAAACCAACTAAGGAGACAATGACAATTAAATGCAATGCATGATCCTTGACTGGACCGAATAATGGAGGAGAAGAAGTCCAAAAGGAAATTATTGGAACATACAAAAAAGTTGGAATATAGGCTGAAAACCATATATCAATGTTAAAATTCTCGAACATGATAACTGTACTTAGGGTGGTTATATTAGGAAATGTACATGGATGAATTACGTGTTCAAGGAGTATGATGTATACAACCTACTCTCAAATGTTGAGAAAATTGATAGATTTTAGAAAGATAGATAAATGACAGATAGATGGATTGATAAAATGATACAAAAAAAAAATGGCAAAATGTTAAAATTGGGGTATCTGGGTATCTGGAGGAGGGGTATATTGGAATTTTCTGTAATGGTTTTGTATTATTTTTGCAGCTGTCCTGTAAGTTTGAAATTATTTCAAAATAAAAAATTTAAGGAAAAAAAAACCACAGATAAATCTTGAAAGGATCACGCTGATCCATAAGTAATTTGACAATCTACCAAAACAAACTTCTCTTCTCTTTAAAGGAAGGCAATGAAATGCAGTCATTCAATAATGAAACATCCAGAAGTCCCCAGTATCCATTCAGAAATTACTAGACATGCAAAGAAGCAAGAATGAGGCCCTTAACCAAGGAGGAAAAAAAGTAAATAAAAAGACACAAATGAAGAGATGATGAGAATAACAGGTGAGTACTTTAAAATAGCTATTATAATATGTCAAATATCTCCAAATAGTTAAAGGAAAACATGAATAAAATAAGAAGAGAAATGGAAGACATAAAATGGAACCTCTTGAACTAAATGTTATAATTTTTTAAATAAAAATCTTTTGGATGGACTATTTAGCATATTATACTGCAGAAGTACAGATAAATGAACTTAAAGATACAGTGACAGAAACTATCCTAACTGAATTAGAGAGAAAATAAAGACTTCAAAAAATATATATGATGGGAAGTAAATGTGGCTCGAGCATTTGGGCTCCTGTCAACCATATAGGAGGTCCAGGGTTCGAGTTCTGCGGCCTCCTGGTGAAGGCAAGCTGGCCTGTGCAGTGAGCTGGCCCGAGCGGAGCGCTGGTCTGTGTAGGAGGGCTGGCCCACACAGGAGTGCTGGCCCCAGTGGAGAGCTGGCACAGCAAGATGACACAACAAAAAGAGACACAGAGGAGAGACAATAAGAGTTGCAGCAGACCAGGGAGCTAAGGTGGCGCAAGAGATTGAGCGCCTCTCTCCCACTCAGGAAGGTCTCAGGATCAGTTCCCAGTGCTGCCTAAAGAGAAGACAAAGAGACACAGAAGAACACACAGCAAATGGACACAGAGAGCAGACAATGTGGGGGGGGATAAATAAATAAATCTTTATATATATATATGAACAGTGCCTTAGTGACCTGTGGAAAAATATCAAGAAGTCTAACATGCATGTAATTTGGGTCCCAGAAGTGGGGAAGAGAAGAAAATATATTTGAAGAAACAGTGGTGGAAAATTTTCCAAATCTGATGAACATTACACACCCATAGAACCAAGTAGCTCAGTAACCCCGAAGCCGGTTAAACACAATCAATACCACAATAAAGCACAGCATAATCAAATTTCTGAAAACCAGTAATAAGAAGAAAATCTTGAAAGCAGCCAGACAAAAATGACCTATTATATACAGAGGGACAGAGATAAGACTGACTATAAACTTCTTGTCAGAAACATTGCAGGTCATAAGACAGTGATGTAATGGATTTAAAGTACTGAAAGAAGAAAAAAATGTCAACTTAGAATTTCAATTCTATTTTAAGTGAAAATATCCTTCAAACTGTAGGAGAAATAGATTTTTTTGAGCCAAATAAAAGCTGATCTGTATTACAAGATAAGTCAAGTGAAGGTGTACAGGCTGAAGGAAAATGATACTAGATGCAAACTCAGAACGAGATAGATGTATGAAGATGGCTGGAAATGGTAATTATGCAGGTAAATATAAAATACTGGTTTATCTATTTTTATTTATTTAAAAGATAATTGGGGGAAGCGGCTGTGGCTCAATTGGTTGGGCTCCTGTTTACCATATGGGAAGCCCCGGATTCGATTCCTGGGCCTCCTGGTGAAGGCAAGCAGCCCATGCACGGCGAGGGGAGCTGACGGCCCGCGTGGCGCAATGAGCTGGCGCAGCAAGATGATGCAACAAAGGGAGACAAGCAGACACAGAAAAACACAAAAAAGCAAATGGACACAGCGAGCACAGCCGCAAGTGGGGGGGGGTAAGTAAATAAATAAAAATAAATCTTTAAAAAAAAAAAAAAAAAGATAATTGGGAAGCTGATGTGGCTCAAGCAGTTGAGCACCCGCCTCCTGCATGGGTAGGTCCTGGGTTTGGTTCCTGGTGCCTTCTAAGGAAAAAACAGACAACTGAGCAAAAACAATGAGCAGACAATGAGCAAACAATAAGCAAACAGACAAGGAAGCCAAGAAAAAAAAAAGATAATTGACTGTTTAGAGCAAAAATAACAGTATATTTATAACTTCTGTAGAAGTATGATGGCAATAGCACAAAAAAAATGGATAAGAAATGAAAGTATATTGTAAGGTTCTTATATTATATGTGAAATGGTATACTATTAATTGAAGGTAAACTATGAGACGTTAAAGATGTATATTTTAAACCCTAGATCAACTGTTAAACAACAACAAAAAGGTACAGTTAATAAATCTTGTAGATACAATAGAATACTAAAAAATATTCATTAATCCAAAAGAAGGCAGGGAAATAGGGAAAAAAGAACCAAGATCTGATGGAACAAACATAATACAAACAGCAAGATGATAGTTTTAATAATGGAATAGATAATTACATCAGATGTAAATTATCTAAGTCAGCTCTGTCCAATAGAAATAACGTGAGCCACATATGTAATTTTAAATTTTCTAGTTGTCATATTAAAAAGTAAAAGAACAGTAGACTGGTTGTAGCTCAGTGGTTGAGTGCCTGCTTTGCATGTACAAGGCCCTCCGTTCAATCCCCAGTACTTCCTAAAAAAAAAAAGGAAAAGAACATGTAAAAAATTTCAATAATGTATTTTATTGACCCTAAATACTATCAAAACTTATATCATTTCACTATGTAATAACATGAAAATTTCTCAATGGTGTATTTTACATTCTTTTCTCCATATTAATTCTTCAAAATCCGGTGTGAATTTCATTGTTTAGGACATGTTTATTTGTACTACACACATTGCAACGGCTCAGTACACTAGTGGCTACTTTACTGGGCAGCACAGACATAGGCACTCCAATTTAAAGGCTGAGATGGTCAGAACGTATAGAAAAGAAAAGTCTAACTACATGTTCTCTACAAATGTATACTTTAAATATAAAGGCACAGATAAGCTAAAAGTAAAAGAATGGAAAAAGACATACCACACCAAAACTAATTACAAGAAAATTGGAGTGACTATATTACTATCAGACAAAGTAGACTTCCAAACATTGAATATTACCAAAGATAAAGAAGGATATTTCATAATGATGAAAGGGTCAATTCATCAGAAAGACATGGTAATCCTAAAGGTATATGCATCTACACATGGAGCTTCAAAATACACAAGGCAAACCAGAAAAAGAAAGAAACTTCCTCAACCTAAAGTTAACATCCTAATCCATAGTGAAAGACTGGATGCTTTCTCTCTAAGATGGACAGAGGCTGTCTGTTCTTACTACTATTCAACATTTTACTGGAGGTTCTAGCCAATGAAACAAGGCAAGGCAAGGCAAGGCAAAAAGAATAAAATGCATATAGATGAATAAGAAGTATAACTGTCTTTACTATCAAGCAACATGATTTTGTACATAGAAAATCTCCAAAAATCTATCAGAATAATTAAATTGAACAAGGTTACAGGATACAAATCAATATACAAAAAGCAATTTTATTTCCATATGCTAGCAATGAACTACTAGAAAATGAAATAAAGGGGAGTGGATGTGGCTCAAGCAGTTGAGTGCCTGCCTCCTATGTGGGAGGTCCTGGGTTTGGTTCCCAGTGCCTCCTAAAGAAAACAAACAAACAATGAGCAGACAACAAGCAAAAACAATGAGCAGACAATGAGCAAAATCAACGAACAGACAACAAGAAAAAAAAAAAAAAAAAACCAAGCAAACAACGAGCAAAAACAAAAATGAATAAACAATGAACAAACAGACAAGGGAGCCGACTCACAGGAGCTGATGTGTCTCAGTGGTTAAGTGCTGGCCTCCTGCATACAAGGTCCCAGTTTCAATCCTCAGTCCCTGTACCTCAAAAAAAAAAAAAAAAAAAGAAAGAAAGAAAGAAGAAAAGAATACTATTTAAATGGCATCAAAAACATGAAATACTTATGGATAAATTTGACAAATATGTGCAAGCTTCATACACTAAAACTAGTTTTAGCCTATCTGTGCCTTTATAACATTACTGAGAGAAGTTTAAGATCCAAATAAATGGAGAGATATACTATGTTCATGGACTGAAAGATTCAAATATTGTTAAGACATCAATCCTCCCCAAATTGAACTATAGCTCCAATGTGATCCCAGTAGGCCTTTTTCCAGAAATTATAAGTTTGTTTTATAACTCATATGGAAACACAAAGGATCTAGAACAGGAAAAGCAATGTTGAAAAGAAGAACAAAGTCAGAAGACTTACACTATCTAATTTCAAGACTTAACTAAAAAGCTGCAATAATTAGAAGACTGTTTTACTAGCATTAGAATAGGTCTATAGATGAAAAGAACAGAATAGAAAGCCCAGAAACAGTCTCCAACTTACATTGTCATCTAGTTTTCTAAAATGGAAGCAAAGCAATAGAATGAAAGAAAGGAAAGCATTTTCAACAAACGGTGCTAGAATAACTATATATCCATACATGATAAAATCCATACACCACATGTAGAAACCAATTTGAGATATTTAATAGACCCAAACTTAAAAGCTAAAGCCATAAAACATTTGAAGGAAAACAGGAAAATTTCTTCATGATTTGAGGATAGGCAAAGGCTCCAAAAGAAATAATCATAAAATTAAAAAATAGATAAATTAGAATTCATAAAAATCAAATGTTTCTGCTCATTAAAATACAGTGTTAATTAAATGTGGGGGTAAGCCACAAACTGGCAGAAAATATTCACAAAGCATTTATCTGACAAAGGACTGGAATTCAGGATAATATAAGAACTCTATAACTCAATAATTAAAATTTAAACAAAACAAATAAAAAATGAGCAAAACACTTGAATAGACACTTCACAAATAAAGATGTGGCCAATAAGCACAGGAGAAATTGCTCAATATCATTAGTCATCGAGAAAGGAAAATTAAAACCACGATGAAATCCCATTACACACTCCTAGAATACGGGAAAAGTACTCAATATCATTAGTCATCAGGGAAATGCAAACTGGGACCATAATGAGCTATTACTACATGCCCACTAGAATGGCTAAAATTTTAAAAACTGATAATATAAAAAGTTAGCAGGACTAGAATAAATTTTTAAAAATACATAGGACTGTACGACACAAACCTTGAACCTTAATGTAAACCATGGACTATAGTTAATAGTACAATTATAATAATATATTTTCATCGCTTGTAACAAAGATACCACACCAAAACAAAGTGTTAATAATTGGGGGAGGAGTATATGGGAACTCTGTATTTTCTGTATGATTTTTCTATAAACCCACAACTTCTCTAATAAAAAAAATTGTTAGCAAATGTGGTAGTTTGGAGGTATGTGCCCCAGAAAAACATGTTTAATCTTAATTCACTCCTGTGGGACCTGTTGATGAGGTTACTTCAGTTAAGGTGTGACCCAGGATGGGTGTTAATCTTATTGCAGGAACTCTTTATAACAGAATGAAATTCAGATGCAGAGAAAGCCAGAGAGACTGTCCAGAAGCTGAACATCAAGGGAACCCGGAAGAGAAGAGAGAGACCAGGAGACACCACCATGTGCCTTTCCATGTGACAAGCTAAGGACCAAGGATCACCAGCAGCCAGTCCAAGCACACCACAGACTTCGAGGAGAAAGCATCGCCTTGATAATGCCTTGATTGGGACGTTCTCTTAGCCTCAAAACCGTGAGCAAATAAATTCCCATAGTTTAAGCTGAACCATTGCATGGTACTTGTTTGAGCAGCCTAGGAAACTAAAACAGCAAGAAATTCACACACATTGTTGGTGGGAGTGTAAAATGGTATATGCCACTTTGAGAAAAGGTATGACAATTTCTTAAAACTAAATGTAAGCCTACCCTATAACTCATCGATTCCACTTCTAGGTTTTTACCCAAGCTAAATGAAAGCATGTTCACGAAAAGTCTTATACAAAGCTGATGGCAACTTTATTCATAATAGCCCCAAACTGGAAACAGTCCAGATGCCCATCAATAGGCAACTGGAAAAAAACGGGCTCTATTCATAAAATGGAATAATACTCAATAATAAAAAGAAATAAACCATTGATACATGCAACAACATGGTTGAATCTCAAAAATATAATGCTGGGTGAAAGGAGACAGAAACAAAAGAATACATATTGTATGATTCCATTTATACAGGCAAAACTAACCTACACTGGGAAAAAATCAGAACAGTGGTTACCCTCCAGGAAAGGTGGCAGGAATTGTCTGAGAAAGGGCATGAGAGAGCATTTTGGGGTTACAGTAATAAAATACATCTCAATAGGGGTTGTGTTAAACAGGTGAATGCATTTGTCAAAAGTCAAAAACCAGCACGGCCAGTGTAGCTCAGTGGTTGAGTACCTGCTTCGCATGGACAGGGTCCTGGGTTCAATCCTCAGTACCTCTTTTTAAAAACAAACAAACAAACAAATAACAAATAAACTCATCTAATCATATACTTACAATTCAGACATTTTGCTCTATCTGAATTTTTATACAATTTTTTTTTTTTTTTTTTTTTAGGTTCTGGGGCCGGGGACTGAACCTGGGACCTTGTATGTGGGAAGCCAGCACTCAACCACTGAGCCACATCAGCTCCCCGGAGTTGGTTTTTTCATTTGTTTGCTTGTTGTTGTTGTTTTGGTTTTGCTTTAAGAGGCACTGGGGACTGAACCCAGGACCTCCCATGTGAGAAGCAGGTGCTCTACCACTTGAGCCATATCAGCTCCTCTCTATCTGAATTTTGCCTCAAAGTATAAAAAGAACCATAAATAAGTTGGGTTTTTTTTGTTTTTGTTTTTGTTTTTGTTTTACCGGGAGGTACCGGGGATCGAACCCCGGTCTCTCCATGTGGTAGACGGACGCCGAACCTCTTGAGCCACATCCGTTTCCCAATAAGTTTTAAACTCTAATTAATGATACGCATGCTGAAACATTTAGGAGGAAGTCCTGAAGCAACTTACTTTGAGAAAAATAAAATGGATTGATGGATGGATAGAGGAATGGATAGATGTAACGATATGTGAAAAAACACGTAAAGTAAAGGTAAAATCTAGGTTATAATATGAGCGTATGAGTGCTCACCTTAAAATCTTTCCATTTTTCTGTTGTTTGAGAATTTTCATAATAAAATGAAAATTGTGAGGGGAGAGGACATTTCTTGGTTTATGTTATCACAAAGTCCAGGGATATATCTGGCAGCTTCAGGCTTGGCTGGATCCAGGAGTTCAAATGCTATCATCAATAAGTTTTTTGTCTATTTCTTGTTTCAACTCTCCACTCTTGGTTCTAGTCTCAGACATGCTCTCCACTCATGGTGCTCCTGGTTATAGCTTTACAGTTTCAAGAAAAAAGATTCTCTTTTCCAACAGTTTCTGAAATCTTTGGGAATTTGATCTCTTTGGTTCTAGCTAGGGCCTGGTGCGGGTTGCAATCGAGGCTGGGGTGTGCCATGCTCTGATTGCCGGGTTGGAGCCATGCATCCACCCCAGCAGCTGGAGGAAAAGTTAGCTCTACCTGGAGCGCTGGGTCTGAGCGTGGAGGAGGCGTGTGCCACAGCAAAAACCAGGTGCTGTTCAAAGAAGAGAAAGTCTTGGGTGCTACGTATCTGCTATAGCATGATATTCTAAATAGAAACATAAAGGCCCTATGAGAGATGGGGAGGGGATGTAGGGGGTGTGGTCACTTTTAAGGAAGGAGTCCTCTTTTTTTGTCCTCAAATTTCACCATTCTACTGACTGCAGTACAGCTGGCCTTGGGGACATCCTTTATTGTCCAGTAATCAGCAGCCTGGTGTGATGGGAGGAGAAAATGACCATGAGTTGGGGCAATCGGCTTCCAGTTCCCTACCTAGGAGCTGTGTAATCTGGGTCGGGTCTCTTAACCTTGCTGGGCCTCAGATTCCACACCTGTAAAATGGGTTTTGCTGTTATGAGCAGAGCAACAATATACAGGAAAGCCCTCTGGAAAGTTCTGTACAAGTTTCTGACACCACCATGATCATCGGGTCACACACGGGCAGAACACGCAAACATTCAGAACGGTTGTGGGGTTCTACCCCCTGGGTTTCTGTTAGCCTCTCACTGCAAAAGGTGGGGTGCCTGAAGGGAAGGTGCCTTGTGCACATCACCTTCTGCAATATCCTCCCTTGCACCCCACTGCGCCATGCCTGCCTTTTCCCTCTCCCTCACACTCTCTTGTTGCTTATTAGCAGGACTGTAGGGCAACCCTGGACTTTTCTCTTCTAGCCCCTTCCATCTTCTCCCAAATCGACCCCAGTACCAACTCTGGGTAATGGTGACATCTGGGTAACGGCCACTGCTGTCTCGCTTGTCCCTAACCCAGAGGGATCCTGCTAAAAGGCGAGATCTCACTCCCCTGAGTAAAAAGCATCTCTTTGGCATGCAGGCAGGGATCTGCATGCTCTGGCCCCTGTGGACCCCTCCAGCCTCTGCCCACAATCCCCCTCTAGGGTAGTCTCAGCCACGCTGACCTGCTGCTGCTCCGTGCTCCTGCCTTTTCACCATTTACCCATCTGTAAAGTGAGCAACGATCAGAGCAAGTGCTTCGTAGGGCCACTGAATGTAAGTGAGATACTCTGCATATAGCATCTGGCACAAGGCCTTGCACGTAGAAAAACCCACAAAGTAACACTATTAGCACCCGGTATTCCATTGTTTGGAACATTCTCCACCTCCCCTCGCTTCCCCTTCACCTGGCTAAGCCAGCCTCACCCTTCAGGCCTCGGTGCTCGCGTCATTTCTCCAGGAAGCCTCCCCTGGCCCCACGCTGGCATTCCCTCCCCCTTGCTCCCATTGCACCCTGGGCATCCCCCATCAGAGAACTCATCACACTGTTCCGGAATTATCTGCTTCCCCACTAATCTGTGAGCTCCACAAGGGGAGAGTAGATGCCATGCTTCCTCACCGGCATGCCTCCAGCCAGGGCTCACCACACATTGTTAGTGGAGGCCAGTGAAGGGGAAAGGAGGAAGAAAAGGGAGCTTTGCCTGGTTCCTATAAGCTCCTTCATGCCACCACTGGCCATGGGATGAGGACGCGAAGCACCCAGGCTGCTCTGGTCCACCTTCCAGAGGAGCCTGGCAAGGTGACATGGTGCTGACTGTCTGCGGAGTGATGGGATTTTGCCGTGACCACTGGAAAGGACAGTCCCTCCAGGACTTCCCACACCTCACACATTAGCACAGGCCTGGAAGGTGTCAGTTCCCCATCTCTTGGCCTCAGCTTTGCATTGCTTCTCTGTCCTTTCTGCAGCATCACCAGTGACTTTGTCAGAAGGTTCTTCAGCCTGTTGCTGCAGATTTTTGCCATCATCTGCTGAGTCTCAATATAAATTCAATTATTTTTGTCTCCCCATCTGATCTGGCTTCTCCAGTACTTGGGGCTGGTGCCTCTGGCCCAGTGAAAAAATATTCATTGCATAATTGAAAGAGGTCAGGTTCTGCCATATTTGGAGGTCAAGAGGTCCTCAGAGAACAATCATTTCCCCTCAGTCTGAAATATGAGGTTACATTTGCACTGCTCATGGGTGAAATTATTCTAGGCTGGTGGCCAGAGGCAGCTGGTGAAAATCTCTACCGTAGACCAGCAGCGAGTTGAAGGAGTCAATACCAAACCAATGCTCCATTTTTGCAAAGGTATTTTATGATCCCTTCTTATCAACTTTAAATTTCCACATGCCATACTTAAAACCTTAAAAACATCCCTCTGTGCAGTCATGTGTAGCCTGAGTGTGATTCTAAGTGGACCCAAAGTTATTCTTCCCTCATCCCTGTACCCCCATGTACTTGGGGCACCACATGGTCCAATTTTACTTAGTTGAAATCAAATAAAACTATACCACCAAAATTCATTGAAAATTCAATTCACAGATCTTACTGGAAAAGATTCAACTCATACCCTATCACAATAAAATCCTTCTTAAAATCCTCCTTCCCCACCCTCTTTATCAATCTCCATCACACACCACAAGACTCCCAGAATGCTCACTTTATTCTCTTCCTTTAAGCCCAAACATCTGTTTCCTAGCCCAGACCAACCAGTCTCTGCATCTCTCTTCCCTCTCTGGCTCAGTTCTTTATTATAAACATGATCCGTGACAGGTTCTTTGGGGTTTTTTTATTTTTTATTTTGTTGTTTCCATTCTCCAATTACCTGGATTCTGTGCAGTGAAGGAGACCTCAGGAGCTGATACAGCAAGAATAATTCCTGGTTGGGAGGTTTAAAAAAAAAAAAAAAAAAGGAGGAAAGATTGCAACCACAAGCAAATTAGTCACCTCTTTTACTCCTGTCCCATTATTTCTGCTCACCATAGCCTAGCAGGTGGCACCTTTCATTGTCCCTACCCTAGCCACCGTGGAGGCAGTCAGCTGACTCTTTCGGAAGCCCAGCCCTTAGCATGTCGCTCCAATACTAAGCACTACTCGGTGTTTACTACCTTCCCATTGCATATGCGGTCACGAATTATAATCCTTAACCTGGCAGTCAGGCCTCTGTAACCTGGACCAAACCTGCCCCCTCTTATCTATGGTCTCTGTCTGGCACAAATAATGTGAGTCTTCTCATCTCCCACTCATCAGCTGTACCTCCTAGATTCTTATGTCTAAGCCTCTACTTACTTTCTTTTCTCCCTGACATGTCTTTCCCTCCCTTTCTTTTCTGTCCTGTCCTATTCCCCCTTCAAGACGAGGCTTAAGTCCTTCTTCTTTGCCTCATCCCTGGAGTAGAGCAGAATAGAGTAGAGTGATCTTTCTCTTTCCCAAGGTTGCCATTTTCTCCCGGAAAGACTGTGGGCTATGAGGTCAGACGAGCCTGAATCCCAGCTCCACTACTAAATGGATGTGAGACCTTGAATACTGCCTTAACTTCAATTTTCCCATCTGTAAAGTGGTAGATAATTGTCCTAGATTATTGAGTTGTTGCCAGGATTAAAATGAAATCATGGATGTTAAGTGCCAAGCACATAGTGGACACCCCGCCCTTCTTTTTTAAAGTGTGGAAGTCAGAAGTGAATACATTTTCCAGGACCAGTCAGAACTGCATAGTGTATCAAAGGACCTGCATTTCCTTTATCTTGGACATTATTTCTATTACTGCGATCCCAGTGGCTTCATATGGCGCTGACAACTGCCTGCAGCAACTGAATCTTTTTGTGCATGCTGTTGCTAAGTCATTTCTTCTCCAGTTACACTTGCTCAGTTGATTTTGTTGAAGTCAAGAAGTATTTTGTCCAATGTTTTCCTTTTTGATAGTTTCCTCCTGTGCCTACCCCTCTTCTTTGAGCAAGACAACGGAGGCAGCCTGGCTGATTCAGGGCGGGGCTCATCTTTGGGTGGCGAAGGTGCTGCCTTGCCTGGGTGTGACTGGAGGTCTTTACCAAAGGCCCTGCTCTTCCCCTGTCCACATGACTGCTAGCTACCTGAAGTTCTAACCATTAGAGATTTAGGTGTTGGTTGAAACCGTGGGTCTTCAGTCTGCATTTCAGTTACAGAGTTTTAGATTTAGAGAGGGAAAGAACCACAGACATAGTCTAGTTTGACCTTGTTTTACAGATGAGAAAACTGAGAGCAGTCAAGTGCATTGTCCAAGCAGTGGGATTCCTGCCTCTAGAAAAGTGTTCTCACTAGGTCTCACCAGGGATGGTAAAAAGTTTCATGCAGACTCTAGGGATGGCCTGTGTTGTTCACCACTCAATACCCAGTACTTGGCACCAAGCTTAGACCAGCAGGCACTCCATAAACATTTACTGAATGAATAAATGAATCTTTAAGTGTCAACTCTGATCAACTGGAGGGTTGGTTCCAAGGGTGCTCACAGGCATAGCAGAAAACTGTGCTGTGATCTCTCAGCCATGTCTGCCATCGGCGCACCAGGGGAAAGCGGTGAAACCCCTGCGTCAGACTCTGCAGCTTCTCATATCTAACGGGATGTGAGAACTAAGGTGTCTGCTCACGCCTTAGTAAGAATTAGTTTATAACTATGCAGAGTTCCTTTACATGCCAAGGCCCTGTGAGAAAAGTACATAGGGCAGGTACCCTGGGATTATCTGGCTCAGGAAAAAGACCTATAGGTTTGGGAACCAGGTGTTCAAATAATCGTGTGGTTAGGGCAGGCCCCAGGCAAGCTTGGATCCAGGTCAACACTCACAGCATCTGCTGCATTTGCTCTCTCTGTGTCCCCCAACAAGGGCCAGGCATATCACACTCTCCTTCCGATTACCTGTAAATGACAGATGACAGTCTAAGGAACATTTTCTGCATGTATTAGAGGTTAAAATCTCAAGTTGAAGAGATTTGCAGGTAAAAGAGTTTCAGACCCAGTCAAGCCTTCCAGGCCTCCTCTGACCTGAGACAACCTGGAAGATTGGAAGAAGTACCAACTATGGTATGAGGAGCACTTTCCAGCTAGGGCAAAGCCATCTCGGGAAACTTCAGCATGCCAAGGACCATGCTCCCTACTTCCGCCACCATCCCCTTCTGTGTTTTTCCAAGATGAAGGTCCTTTCCAACGAAGCCTGTGCTAGGATGCCTCAGGTCCTCTAGAACTGAAGCCACCATGAGCAGAAGAGACGTCCTCTGGTCCAAAGGTTTCTCCCGGCTGTAGAATTAAATCCTGAGGGAAAGCGGCTTTTACTTCTCAGGAATCTCACTGTCCCCGACACACAGGCTTTCCCCAGAGTCTGGGAGCTTGGGTGAGCATTCTGGAACCACTGCTCTCAAGTTGTGAAACCTTGGACAAGTGAACTAACGTCCCTGACCTAACGGCGTTGTCTAAGGACTAACTGAATGGACGCATTTGAGGTGCTGTGCCCTGGGGCCAGAATAAAGTAGGTGTGTTTATTGTGCCGAAAAGTGTGAGAGTGAGACACTGGGCCCATCTCTCTGCCTCTTCAGTACTGAATAAAGAAAGCACAGAGATGGAGAAGAGCTGACAGGTGATGCACCCAATCTTACTCCCACTGCCGGAAAAAAAAGGAAGAAAGAAAAATAAAATAGCCATTTTAACACATCCTCTGCATTAATTTTCACAGTTAAATGCTGAACTGACTAAATTCTTTTCTTTTCTTAAAGACCTTTATAAATTCCATCATTAATAAAATCAGACATTCCATTAGAAGGAAAGTCTGATTGGTAACTGATCGTTTCCTCGATACCTTTCTCTCTCGGTATTTTTGCAGACTCCCTGGATTTTCCCCAACTTTCCCCTGCTGATGCTCCATTTCGAATTTTTCCCTCTCCTTCCCCCCACCCCATGACAAAAGCCTGAAAAGAACATGGGCTGATTCCATTAACCTCTGTCATTGCTTAAATCTATCTCTTAATTAACATGAGTTAATATGATTAATCAAAATAATGAGACAAACCTATTAAATTAGGGGTGGTTAAATGACAGAATTCAGCAGGCACAGTAAAGAAAGGAGGAGGCGATCAGAAGGGCCAGGTCAGGAGTGGTGAGTCCAGAGGTGAGGCGAGAAGGGAGGTGGCAGCCTGGCTCAGCCCAGCCCAGCCCAGTTCAGTCCACACAGCCTGATCCAGCCCAGCTCAGCCCAACCCCGATCAGCCCAGCCCACTCTAGCCAAGTCCAACCCCATCTAGTTCAGCCCAGTGCAGCCCTGTCCAGCCCAGCCCAGTCCAGTTCACCCCAGCCCTGTCCAGCCAGCCCAACCCAGTTCACCCCAGCCCTGTCCAGCCCAGTTCACCCCAGCCCTGTCCAGCCCAGCCCAGCCCAGTTCAATCCAGCCCTGTCCAGTCCAGCCCAGCCCAGTTCA
>JAKSZT010053820.1:2892061-3061659 GCA_026826555.1 Tolypeutes matacus
CAGCCCAGTTCAATCCAGCCCTGTCCAGTCCAGCCCAGCCCAGTTCACCCCAGCCCAGCCCAGCCCAGTTTACCCCAGCCCTGTCCAGTCCAGCCCAGCCCAGTTCAACCAAGCCCTGTCCAGCCCAGCCCAGCCCAGTTCACCCCAGCCCAGTTCACCCCAGCCCTGTCCAGTCCAGCCCAGCCCAGTTCACCCCAGCCCAGCCAGCCCAGTTCAACCCAACCCTGTCCAGCCCAGCCCAGCCCAGTTCACCCCAGCCCTGTCCAATCCAGCCCAGCCCAGCCAGCCCAGTTCAACCCAGCCCTGTCCAGCCCAACCAGCCCAGTTCAATCCAGCCCTGTCCAGCCCAGCCCAGCCCAGTTCACCCCAGCCCTGTCCAGCCCAGCCCTGTCCAGTCCAGCCCAGTTCACCCCAGCCCTGTCCAGCCCAGCCCAGTTCCACCAAGCCCTGTCCAGCCCAGTCCAGCCCAGTTTCACCCCAGCCCAGCCAGCCCAGTCCAGCCCAGCCCACTTCAACCCAGCCCTGTCCAGTCCAGCCCAGCCCAGCCCTGTTTAGCCAAGCCCAGCACAAACCAATTCAGCACAGCTGGGTGTTAGCAAGAATTTTTTTCTTTTAAAAGGAGTCTATACATAATTCAAGTTTGAAAAACACTGATCTAAGCCCATTAAAGCCAGTAATCCCAGCAGGACACACAAGGCCTTCCAGAATCTGACCCCAACTTGACTGTCTCCATCTTGAACTCCCTGCTGCAGACAAACTATTGTTTCCCTGTCCCTCCAACACATTTCACAGAGACGTGATGTTTAGAGAGACAGCAGAAAGGAAAGTGTAACACCCAATACTACGCTTCTCCACCCTCTACCCCAACTCTGTACACCTTTCGAGGCTTGCCTCAGTTTCTACAGGGCTATCTCTGGCTACTGCAGGTGGAAACGATCCCTCTCTTCTCTGCACATACTGCCTGGTGTTTTTTACTTGATCAAGTTTGCCTCCTTGACTAGAGGGGCAGTAGTTGCAGGCAGAAGAGTTATAAGGGTCCTTAGAGATCACTCTACTTCCCTCTACTTCCCAATTTACTTGTGTTTTCATATGTCTTTCCCTCCTGTCCCAGGAGGAAGAAGTTGGCTTATTTCTTTCCAAGCCAGCTCCTCCACCAATAGCCCTAAATCCAATCATTCCCATTTCCCCTGAGATTCTCCCTCTTCTCTGTTTTGTATCTTTAACCTTTCTTTTTTTCTCTGAACTTCCCCCTTAGCCCTGAGCGTCCTCCATCCTAAAAATAAAATATACCCACCAATATCTATTAACGATACTTCCAGCTGCAGTTAACAGAAAACTCAACTAATGCTGCTTAAACAATGATAATAGGTATTATCTCACATTAACAAGGCGCCCTAACATAAGACAGTATCCCACTTCTCTTAGGAGCAGGCTTCCTCTCTGTCCTCAGACAGGCTTCGCTCATGGTGGGTATATGGCTCCCAGCAGCAGGCATGGCCACCCATGCCTTTTTTCAGAAAGTTTTCCCTCCATCAGGCAAGTCGTGTCCTTCAGACTGATTGTCATAAGGGCACATGCCCATCCCTGGACAAATAAATAGCAGTGGCCAAAAGAATGTCTCACACTGATTGACTTATGCCTTGGTTCCCAAAACAACCATGGCAGAGAGGAATGGGATTATTGTGATTGGCTTAGATTAATCAGTACCCATTCCTGAGACTCTGAAATCAAAAGTACGCATTAGTCAGGGCTCTCTAGGGAAATAGAACTGACGGGAGATATCTATAGAAAGTGTAAGATTTTATTAAAAAAATAAACCCTCTCACATGACCGTGGGGAGGAAGGGCAGGCTGCAAGCCAGGGGTTCCGATGAAGGTTCCTGATAAGTTCCCAAGAAACACTGGCTGTCTGAAGTAGAGATAGGGATTCTCTGAATGCCTAAGTCACTTCCCCTTTTAAGGCCTTCAACTGATTGGATGAGACGTCCCTCATTGCTGACAGCAATTTTCTCAGTCAATTGTTGATGTAACCAACCATCTATGCAATCAACTCAACGAGGATTAAAGTCCTCGAAATGCCCTTGTGTTACAATTAGCCCAGTGCTTGTTTGACCAAACGACTGGGCACCATTGCCTGACCGAGTTGACATATTAGCCTAACCATCAAAAAGGGTTTCATTGGATTGGGATGGAAACCTTAACAAAATTGAGATTCTGTCAAGAAGCAAGAAGTGGGGGGATGGAAGCTTGGCAGACAACCAACAGTGTCCATCATTCCACTTTCTCTATTCCCAGCTACTACCCTCTCTTGCCTTTTCTCAGTCCCCAGACTTTTTAAAGAAGCTATTATGTTTGCTGCCTTCTCTACTCAATGCACTGCAATTTGGCTTCCAGCCTTGCCACCATTTTTGCAGTGGTCCTCAGTGTCCTCATTTGGCCTCTTTGCAACCTCCACCAACTTCCTTCTTTACCTCTTGCCCCCATCAGCGCATCTCTAATCTTCAGCTAATTAGTTCATCCACTCCCACAACAGACTCCCATCACACAGCAATGTTTATTCCACAAATAATTTTTTTTTTTATTTTATTTTTTCATTTATCTCCCCCTTGCTGCTTGTGCTCCCTATGTCCATTTGCTGTGCATTTTTCTGTGTCTGCTTGTCTCCCTTTGTTGCGTCATCTTGCTGTGCCAGCTCACCACGCTGCACGGACCGTCAGCTCACTGCGCCATGCGGGTCGGCTTGCATTCACCAGGAGGTCCCAGGAATCAAACCTGGGGCCTCCCATATGGTAAATGGGAGCCTAACCAGTTGAGCCACATCTGCTTCCCAACAAAATATTTTTTGAACACTTACCATATGCCAACTCAGTACACCCTGCCTATACTACTATGACAATTACTCTTGAACGCATGGTTTAGTCTCATCACTTTTCACCTCGACAATTGTAATAACTTCCTAACTAGTCCCTCTGCCTTCAGTCTCTCCCCATCAGCAATCTGTCTTCCTTGCTCACAAGTGTGATCTCCCCAAATGCAAGGCTGATCACCATACTTCCCTGCTCACATTTCCCCTGCAAGAAAAATCTTTAAATCCCCAGCATCGTGTACAAGGCCACGGCAACCAGGCCCCACTGACCTCTCCTAGACTGTAGTCCATCCCTTTTGAGCTCTGAGCATAATGGACTATTATTTCCCAAACACACCATGAGCTTGCTAATTTTGGAGTTTTGCTCATACTCATCCTTAAACTAAAATGCCCTCCCCTACTTTTTCCTGCTAGGAAAAACCCTACTCATTTTTCAAGACTGAGACTCCGTATGTCATTTCTTCAGTGAAGTCTTCTCCTAGGCTGGATCAAGCACGGTCTTTGTGGTACCACTTTATCCATGTAAATAATAAGCATTTCTCATACCACATCACAGTTAGGTTTATCCTTGTGCATTCTTACAGGGGAAGGACCAGATTCAAATCTTCTTTCTGAACAGAGCACAAATATCTGGCAATACATGTCCTATATATGTTTAAAGAACTAAATTGAACTAATTATTTCAACCTCCTCATTATACAGGTGGGGAAACTAAAGGCTACAGAGGAAGTGATTTGCAATCGTCATTCCATGTATTTAGTCAGGTTATTTTGTTGCAAGTAGAAAAAAACTGACTTAAAACATATATATATATATATATTTCCCCCCCCCCCCCCCCACAGAATTGAAAACTCTCTCTTCAGGCATCACTTTAATTTAAGGCTTTAAAAGGTATCATTAATTTGCAATAGTCAAAAGGTAGAAAAACCCAAATGTTCATCATCTGATGAATTTATGAATAAAATGTAGAACATCAATACAATGAAATATTATCCAGCTATAAAAATGAATGAACTATTAATACATGCTACAACATGGATGAAATTTGAAGACATTATGCTAAGTGAAAGAAGCCAGAAACAAAAGGCCACATATTGCATGATTTCATTTATGTGAAATGTCCAGAAGAGGTAAATCCATAGAGACGGAAAGCAGATTGGTGGTTGTCAGGGGCTGGGGGGAGAGGAAAGGGAGGTAACTGCTTGATGGGCACATGGTTTTATTTGGGGGTGATGAGAATGTTTTTGGAAGTCATAGATGTGGTGGTTGCACACCTTCATGAATATACCACATGGCACTGGACTGTACAGTTTAAAATGGTTACTCTTTTTAAATGAAATATCACAAGACTGGTTTCTCAGGTCTGCTCCCCTCTTAGTTGGCTTCATTTTCTGGTTCTAAGTCAGAACTAAATGGCTGCCAACAGCTCCAGCCTGAACTCACCCACTCTCAGGTTGCTGTCAGTAGAAAAGAGACTATAATTTTGTGGTCATTTAAGTAAAAGTCCTAAGATTTGTTTTGTTTAGGACTTGAGCCACATGCAATACCGTGATTGACCAGGCATAGGTCACATGTTTGTCTGTGGATCTGTGGGTAGAATCAATTCCACCAAAGCAAGTGGACTAAGAGTGGGGGAAGGGTGATTTTTTCTAAACCAGGGCTGTCCAATAGAACTTTCTGTGATGAAAATATTCATATCTGTGTTGTCCAATATGATAGCTACAAATTACATGTGGCTATTGAGCACTCGTAGTGCGGCTAGTGGGAATGAGGAATTAAACTTTTAATTTTATTTAGTTTTAATGAATTTAAACTTAAATAGCCAAATGTAGCTAGTGGTCACCATATTGGACAGCACAGTTGTAAGAGAAAAAAGGTCTAGAATTTTGCTCTCTTTAATGTGGAGCCACTGGACACATGGCTGTTGCTTCACAAGGAATATTCACCCAGTTGACTGTAAAAATGAAATTTTCAAAAGACCTCCAAGGGCTGCCTATATCAGAATGGCCTGGAGGACTTTTGCAAAACCCCTATTTCCAGGCTTATCCTAACCCTAGAGACCTGGTAACCTCTATTTTAATAAGTGACTGAGATGTACAGCCATGTTTGGGACCCAATGTTGGTTGAGGAAGGAGTTCATTGAAAGGACATAGAAGGCAGCCCGAGCGGTATCTCTGAGGCCATATCTGAGTCCCTGAGCTTCCAAGGCTTCCTTTACTTCCTTCCTTCCACTTACAATATATAGATATTACTTTCTTTGCTAAGTATCTTATATCATAGAGTCATTCATTTATCCACTCATTCATTAAATATCTTCTATATGCCAAGCACTGTGCTCAGCTCTGGGTTACTAAAAGGTGATAATACCACATGGGTCCCTTTTCCATCTGGAACTAAGACAACATTAACTAACTATTAACGGGAACTCTGGGAGTTTAGAAAGGGAGAGCACAAAGTGGGGGTTCTAATGTCCCTGCTGACATTTCACCTGAGGCTGGAGGCCAAGAAGAGTGAGGAGCTGGATGAAGGTATGTGGTCCGGGCAGAGGGAACAGTGGGTACCAATGCTTGGGGCAGAGGGTCACCTGTTCAGAATTTCATTTTAAAAAGATCTCTCTGGTAATTATGCTGAGTGAAAAAGGCCAATCCCAACAGGTTACATGCTGTATACTTCCATTTATATGACACACTTGAAATGACAAAATTAATAGACATAGAGAAGCGATTAGTGGTTGCCAAGGGTTAGAAATAGGGTAAGAGGGGAGGGAGGTGGGTGCAGCTATAAAAGGGCAGCACAGGAACACAGGAAAGCCAAGACTGAAACTCCTCCGTGGAAAGGGACATTGATTCACGCCACCTGCTGACCAGTCTGGAAATTGCATGGACAAAAACTGTGCTTTCTGTAGCCAACCCTTGGGAGAAAATCTGTGCCCCATTAGTGAGTCCCTGGCCCAATTTTCAAAACTTAGGCTGGGCAATTTTAAAGACTGAGAATAAGTTGAACCGAATATCAAAGAAGAGCTATGAAAAAAAATAGGCAAGGGAGAGAAATTAGCCATCAGAATAAATTCACCAACATATTCAGATGCCTAGACATCAGCAAAAAATTACAAGCCATACTAGGAAACAGGAAGAAATGGCCTAGCCAAAAGAACAAACCAAATATCCTGATGAGATACAGGATTTAATATGACTAATCAGTGATAATCACACAACTCTCCTAAATCACTTCAAAGAATTTAAAGAAAATATGACTAAAGAAGTAAAGGATATTAAGAAGCTACTGGGTGAGCATAAAGAACAATTTGAAAGCCTACAAAGAAAAGTAACAGACCTTATGGGAATGAAAGACACAATGGATGAGATTAAAAATACATTAGAAAAAACATTTTTTAAAAGTATATTAGAGGCACATAAGAGCAGATTTGAATTGCTTGAAGACAGAATTAGTGATTTTGAAGACAGAACATCTGAACTAGAAAAGACAGAAGAACAGAAAGAGAAGAAAATGGAAAAAATGGAATGGAGTCTCAGGGAATTGAATGACAACATGAAATGCACAAACATTCGCATTATTGGTGTCCCAGAAGGAGAAGAGAATGGAAAAGGGTCAGAAAGAATATTTGAGGAAATAATGACCAAAAACTTCCCAACTCTTATAAAGGACATAAATATCAATATCTAAGAAGAACAACACATCCCAAAGAGAATGAATCCAAATAGTCCTACTCCAAGACACCTACTATTCAGAATGACAAAGATCAGAAATAAAGAAAGGATTCTGAAAGCAGCAAGAGAAAAGCAAAGCATCATATACAAGGGAAATTCGAAAAGATTAAACACTGACCCCCCATAAGAAACCATGGAGGAGAGAGGACAGTGGTATGATGTGTGTAAGGTACTGAAAGAGAAAAACTGCCAGCCAAGAATTCTGTATCTGGCAAAGCTGTCCTTCAAAAATGAGGGTGAGCTCAAAGTCTTCACAGACAAACAAAAACTGATAGAGTATATTACCAAAAGACCAGATTTTCAAGAGATACTAAAGGGAGTGCTGCAGCCTGAAAGGAAAAAACAAGGGTGAGAGATTTGGAGAAGAGTTTAGGAATGAAGATTATTAGGAAGGGTAAACTAAAGGATAAGAAGACAGATAATAGAATGGTATGACAACAGAGAATTGAAGGACAAAATGGATGACATAAGTAATGCCTTTAAAGTAATAACACCGAGTGTTAATGGATTGAGCTCTCCAATCAAAAGACATATAGATAGAATGGATAAAAAAAGACCCACCTCAGACATAAGGACACAACCAGGTTAAAAGTGAAAGGCTGCAAAAAGGTATTCCATGCAAATAGTAACCAAAAATGAGCTGGAGCAGACCAGATAAAAGTAAAATAACAACATTATAGTATATAGACAATAATTACTCAGTGCAACTGGCAAATTGTTCCTGTGATCAGTATTCTGTAATTTTTTTCATACAAAATAAACACTTGCTTTTGAGGGAAAAAAATATATATAGAAGAAAAACAAAACAAAACCAGGACCTTTCTCCTCTTTGTGCTCTCCACCACTCTCTCCACCCATTCCAGAGCCTTAACTACCATGGAAAGTTCTCTGCCCTCACTGGCCAGAGCAGTCTCTTGTGGGGTGACCTAGGTGGGTGAGGGAAGGAAGATGACCGGCAAAAGAAAAGGTTCTTTTTATTTTTTTCAAAAGTAAGGTGATTCCTTAACAAAGCCACTGCTCAAACATAACCAGGTGCCCTAAGAAATAGGAAGGGATTATGAAATTATAAGGCAGAGAGCAAGTCCCTAGAATCAGACAGAACTGCTCTTGACTTAGCAATTGTTGTAACTTCTAACCTCTCTGAACCTCTGTTTCTTTACCTGTAAAATGGGATCATAATACCATGATGCCAGTCAGATGAAGTCAGGATCTATTTACAAAGAGACCTCCACCAGGCCTGGCAGAAAGTAAACGCTCCTTCCACCCAGGGGGTATCATCTAGAAAGGAGAGGATCATCAAGATTGAAACCAGAAAAGTGAGGCTCTGGTTCTAACTCTGCCAGTAACCATGCAGACGGTCTTACAAAAGATCTCCATTAAGCCCTTCAGGATTGGAAATAGAGAGGGGAGGACAACCTAAATGACCTATTAAGAAGAAAAAAAAAGAAAGAAAGAACCTATCAGTTGTTCATTTCACTAGGTTCTCCAAGGCCTGATTGAAAAGTCAATTACAATACTGGCCAAACCCAGCCTGCCAGCTGTTTTTGTACGGTCACAAGCTTAAAATGGCTCTAATATTTTCAAATGGCTGAAAATTTTTAAAAACGAATAGCATTTCATGACACATGAAAATTCTATGAAATTCAAATTTCAGGGCCTATAAATAAAGTCTTCCTGGAATGCAGCCATCCTCGTTCCTTTACGTTTTGTCTGTGGCTGCCACAGTGGCAGAACTGATTAGCTGCGACAGAAGCCACCTGGCCCACAAAGCCTAAAATATTTACTATCTGGCCCTTTGCAGGAAAAGTTTGTTGACCCCTGAGTTAGATCATCAGAAAGCAACATATTTGTCTGCTGTTCTCTCAGCTTCTCACAGAAGAGCCTTCAGTGCATCAAGATTTAACACTATGCCCTTAACTTTTATAGAGGGTTCATAAGAAAACTCCATTTCAATGGAGTTTCTGTCTTTGGCAATAAATATTTCCTTGAATTTTATGCCAGGAGAGACGTTTTTCTCCAATTGACCTTATATATATCATTTTATTACCCCAGTGTGTCTGGCATATCATAAGTGGCATGCAAAATAATTTTAGATTATTTTAGACAGACAAGTATTCTTTATTTTAATGATTGCACATTTATTTACATGGTTGCTTTCTATTTGTGTTTAGGAATAATGATTTTTCATTAATTTAATTAAATGAAATGATTGCATTGATTTTTTTTTTTAAATGTCAAGTAAATAACAGTTTGGTTAGATCTACAGGGTTGCCAAAAATGTGAAGGTAGTTCAAGAATGACAGAAGTTCAGGAAGTAATATTTTGGACTATAGAAACAATGTGTTCTCCTTTTTACCATGGTAGCTGGGAAGCTCAGGATTAATGTCAGAGCCACTTTATAGTAAAATTCCAAGTTCTATAATTTCTCTTTACTTCTTTGTATCTGCTTTCATTAGAGCACTGACCACATCATATAGTTTCACAAGAAGGGGTGTGGAATTGAAAAAAACCCGCAAAGGAATGAAACACTACTGTTTATTTCCCTGTTCTCAATGACAAACTAGAAGGGATTCCAGAGAGTGGGTGGGAAAGGGGGTGAGGAACTCCTGGGGAAAGTGGTTGTGAATCTCTGGCTGCCCTTCCTCCTCTGAATGAGAGGGTCAATCAATTTCTACTGTGCGTGGAAAGAAGGGGGCAGGGGACAAGGGGCAGGTAAGTGGCTAAAAAGAGCAGCTGGCATGGTTTATTGAGAGCTTATCAAACCCCCAGACCTTGTACTAAGTGCCTACCTACAGCACCCACTTATCAACCCTGTCCAAGTACGAACAGTTATTATCGCCCTGTGATAGTTAAATTTAGACTTAGAGACTTTGGGATTTCATGGATCTATAAGATTTCCAAAAATCAGTGAGGGCACCCATAGAGGGTTGCCAACATTTTTTTTCCTAAGTGACACCTGTAGAAAAAAACTACCATTAGAAGAAACTACCATCACCACATTTTCATAAAAGAAAGAGCATTTTAACAATTAACTAAAACAATGAGGGGGGAGGAGCAGGTACGAAATGTCCTCCAAGTAATTTTCAATCTTTTACATTAAAAAAAAAAATTAGGTTTAAAAGAAACCATCACATTGTCCTTAATTTTCTCATTTCCCTGGTGACCAAAGAAAGCTTTGACATGAAATGTCCCTGGGATGAGGGCAGGCAGCCCTGGAGTCAGGCCACCAGGAGATTAACTCAGGGATACTGGGCAAGGCCTCAGAGTGGAGAGATGCAGCGTGCTTCCTGCTCTGAGTTGCCCCATGGCTCACTCAGGACAGATCCTAGGAAGACCCCAGGACAAGATGTGGAAGATGTAACATGCCTGTATCCACACCAGGCATCTGCCCAAGCACCCAAGAATAACAGAATTTCTAACCTAGAATGGACCTGTGAGGTTCTGTGGTCCAACCCTTCGTGTCTGAGGAGGATAGTCAGTCTGCAAGAGGACAAGTAGTTTGGCAGAACCAAGAGACAGTCAGGTGTGGTGTCAGGGCCTTCATCCCAACCACATCATTGGTATCTGCCAGAGGACAAAAACCCAAGCAGGACAGACACCCATAGTCCATCTAAGGGTGGGGTAAGGTCATTTACCCATCTCCATGTTTCAGAAAGGACAGCACTTGCTGGGAAAGAACAGCCTTCCCCACCCTGAACATGCATGAGCAATCCCTGAGGTCTGAAGGTGCTGAGGACCAACAACAATGACAAGGAGATCCTGCCCCCACCCTGTTTCCCAGCAAGGGTGCCTCTGGGCACATTGTCGTAGCCCAGGGCAGGAGTGCATGGGGCCCTGGGCTGGGAAGAGACAGCACTCCCTGTCTCTGCTCTTGAGGAGAGCACTCCCTGGACTTGCCAGGCCAGAACTTGAGTTGGCCTACTCTACTTCCTATCTTTCCACTCCTCTTAAACCCACTGACACTCAGCTCTGCATAAAACTATTCCCACAAAGGTCATTGTTTACCTTCAGGTGGCCAAATACAATGACCTCCTTTCAGTCCTCACAGGACCTCTGCTCATTATGTGACAGTGTTTAGAAACATGAGTAAATACCAGTATATATGGTAAGCTGGTGGCACCCCCATCCACCCAAGGACACAAGCCTAACAGTGCATATGTTTTTGACTCCTCCCTCTGCTCTACACGTCTTGGCCAAGATGTTGGCCAACCTGTCCTTTCTCCCACCCATAGACCTCAACCTTCTATGCCCTTTTGAGAAGCCCACGGCCCTAACTAAGGCCTTGCTGTGGCTCCTCTGGACATGGCATGAGTTAGCTTCTCTCTCTTGACTTCTACCCACTGCAGTCCTTCTCCACAGGGCTGCCAGTTAACTTTCTAAAACAGGCTGGCACACTGAAGCCCCTGGACCAGATCCAACCCACCGCCTACTTTTATATTTTTCAGTGGTTACAATTTACATGGTTACATAAGTACCTTCATAGCATCCTTGATTTTTTCCTTTGGTCCACAAGGTCTGAAATATTTACTATCTGGCTCCTGATAGAAAAAGCTTGCCAGCTCCCGTTATAAACCCAGAACTGGTTGTTTTGCTATCCTGCTTCTCCTTGCCTGGCTCAAAGTTCAGTGCACATCAGAGTCCCCTGAGGCACTGGTTGAAATGCAGATTCCTGGGCTCTAAGAGCTAGAGTATCTGATTCAGTGGGACTGGGGTGGAAATGGGAATTTGTGTTTTAACAAACACCCACTGTTAGGGATTGAATCATGTCCCCCACAAAAGGTATGTCTGGTCCCAATGCCTGGTCCTGTGGGTGTGAACAATTTGTAAATAGGACCTTTGAAGGTGTTATTAGTTGCGAATATTCTCGCTGTCCTGATTTTGTGATAATCAGGGTAGGCTAAACATTCGCTACATTAGAAACCATGCATGTGTCCCCAGACCTAGTTTTTCTCCCTAGGTCTGGTTTTTAGAATGCTGGTGATAAACTAAGCCTGATTTATTATATGACCATCCTGTATGGGAAATGACTGTAACTTTGGGTATCTTTGGTCAACCTTAAGAGATATAGCAGGGGGACAGATGTAGCTCAAATGGTTGGGCGTCCATCTCCCATATGGAGGGACCTGGGTTTGATCCCCAGGACCTCTCAGTAAAAATTTAAAAAAGGAAAATATGGAAGGCAGTCAGGCCCCGTGAGCGGGTGAGCGCCCCCAGTTCCCGTGCATGGGTGTGGCGCCAGGTCCCACCGAGCCACACAGCAAGATGATGATGCAACAGGAGAGTGAAACAAGAGAGAGCCAAGACAAGAAGCACCTAAAAACCAGGAACTAAGGTGGCACAGGCAGTAGGACGCCTCTCTCCTACATCGGAGGTTCCAAGGATCGAATCCCACTGAAGACAGAGGAGACAGATGAGAAGATACGGCAAGAAATGGACACAGAGAATTGCCCAGCGAGTAGACACAAAAACAGAAAAAATGGTGGGGGCAGGGGTAAAAATGTATAAAAGTAAATAAATAAATAAATAAATCTTAAAAAAAAAAAAGATGTTATTAGTTAATGTGTGCCCAAGTTAAATGAGAGTGGGCCTTAATCCAATATGGCTGAAGTCCTTAAAGCAAAGGAAATTGGACACAGAAAAAGAGAAACCACAGGGACCAACCAGAAGCCAAAAGTCAACGGAACCCAGAAAAAAAAGGAGAAGCTACCATGTGCATTACCGTGTGACAGAAAAGCCAAGGACCAAGGGTCTTTGGCCATCAGCCTCAGAATGCCACAGTCTTCAGGAAGAAAGCACCACCTTGCTGGCACCTCAATTTGGACTTCTCCTATCCTCAAAACCATGCATCAATAAATTCCCATTGTTTAAGCCAAACTATTGCATGATATTTGTTTTAGCAGCTGAGAAACTAAGACACACACACATATACCACAGATAATTCCAAGGTCCAAGGTCCACACTATGAAGTTCTTCTCTAATCACTGGACATAATCTGAAGTTCCTGAAACACTCCAGGCATTTTCATGCCTTCATTCCTTTGCTGTCACAGTTCTGCTGCCTGGAGAGCCTTGGAAATGCCTTTCTCCTTCATGGCTCCATACAAAGGACACTTCTTCTGTGAAGCCTTCCCAGATGCCCCACCCCTATATCAGACAAGGATTGTCATCCCCTCTTCTATCCTGCTCTATAAAACACCTGTCCCTCTACAACCCAGATGATGTGCCCATGTGCCTGTCTCAGTAGCTGGGCCGCAAGCTCCTCCAGGGACAGATGCCACTTCATGGTACCCCAGCCCTTCCCACACTGCCTGGCACATAGAAGGCCCTTGATCAGTGTCTGATCAATGAATGAATGAGGAGATGGCCTTGTTCCAAATTACAGCAGGAAGCAGTACAAAGTCAGGACTGGGGTCTAACACCGGGATCCCCTGTCAGGTGCTCCTCATGCCCGGACATCAGCATGTAGGGCTGAATGGCTCTGGGTCTGCATCCAGCTCTGTACCTTGCCAGCTCTGTGACCTTGAACAACTTGAATAAGCTCTCCAAGCCTCATTACATCACCTCTAAAATAAGAAAGATGATACGAATAGCATTTACCTCATAGAGTTGCTCTGAGGCCTAAGTGAAATAACCCACGAAAGACTCTTCAGCGGAGGAAGCATTTGATACCTGTTAATTATGATTGTTATTCAGTCTTCTTCCTTTGTCCACACCAGGCATTTGCCCAAAAGGAACCTGACAAAAAGCCTAGGCCTTTCTCTAGTGAGGGAATTGACTTCAGTCTCAGGGCCAGCCAACCCTGTCTCTCTCGACACTGGTATCCTCCTTGGAAGTCCTACTGAGTGACTGAGTCCCCTTGGAATGCACAGACTCTGGAGTCTGGCTTCTTAAACTCATGTGCCCCAGTTCCCCATCCAACTCAGGAAATCCATCCCACAAATACCTTGTTTTCTGCTCACCAACCAGGAGGGTTCCAAACAGAGTTACTTTGGGAGACAGATTCTACTCAGCAGACTAGAAGAAGTGGCAAGAGCTGGGTTGCATGTAGAATGCCAGCCGCATCCCCGACCCCGGGCAGCAGTCTGTAGCAGCAACACCGAACATCATTTGTTGAACCCTCATCAAAAAGCACACACATGGGACAGGTGCCACTCACCCCAGGGAAAGGGTTTGATGGAGATGCAGAAGGGATTGCGAACAGCCCCAACTGCCCACGGCATAGACCTGCCACAGACAGAGAGCCAGGGGGCACATCCTCATGTGCAAATGTGGGGCAGGGCAGGAGGCCCCCTGGGATGTGAAGACTGGCTTATGGGCCCACCTGCAGCAGCTGAGGTGACGGGACACTGCCATAGAGCACACAGGTGGACAGAATCAGACGAGTAATGTTTGATCTTTTTAAACCATTTGTCAGTTATGCTAACCAGGAACCAGAGTCGGCCCTGACACCGTAGTGGGTTGCGTGGTGGTCCTCAAAAAGATGTGTCCGTATCTCACAAGCTGTGAGTATGGCCTTCTTTGGAAAAAGGGTCTTTGCAGATGCAATTGAGTTAAGCATCTCAAGACAAGATCATCCTAAATCCAACAGCAAGTGTCCTTATACGAGGCAGAAAAGACATGGATGTGGAGGAGAAGCCCAGAGGAAGACAGAGGCAAGACTGGAGTGAGCGGCCACCAGCCAGAGAGCACCAGGAGCCTCCCGAAGCTGGAAGAGGCCAGGCAGGATTCTCCCCTAGAGCCTCAGGGCAAGCACAGCCCTGCGGCCACCTGGATTCAGACTCCCGCCTTCAGAGCTGTGCGAGAACATGTTTCTGTTGTTTGAAGCCACCAAGTTTGTGGGATCTTACAACAGCCACGAGGAAACTAACAGACGCCTTTCTCTCCCTAGCCGTCTCCAGCAATATTAGTCTGCCAATGTGGTGCTGAGGCAAAGTACCAGAAATCTGTTGGCTCTAATAAAGGGTATTTATTTGGGGTAAAAGCTTACAGTTATAAGGCTGTAAAAAAGTCCAACTCAAGGCTGCTTTCTCACCAAAGTCAGTTGCCACATGTTGAAGCAAGGTGGTCGCTGATCTCTCCCCTCTGGGCTTCCTCTCTCTCAGCTGCAGGCCAGCATAGGACTTGTCTCTCAGGGCTTCCTCTCTCTCCTGGTATAAGGCTCGTTTCTTTCCGGGCTTCCTAGACAATCTCGGCTCTCTTCCCAAGGTCAGCTGTAAGCTGTCAGGCAAATGGCTTCTCTCTCCCCAGGGCCTTAGCCTTCTCCTTTCTGTCGCATGGCAGGATTGAAACGACAAAGTTCTCTCCTCTTCTCATGTGTCCTCTTAAGTGAGTGTCCCTTTATATCAGCCCACCAAGGGGGCGGGGACTCAACCCGAGCTACACCTTACTGGCATAGCCCAATCAGAAGCCCTAAATTGATTTTATCAAGTAAACTTAATCAGAGGCCCCTCACAGAATCTAATACAATCAAAGGGCATCACACCCAGAGGAACAGATCAGTTTACAAACATAATCTTTCTCTTTTTGGGATTCACAAAAATAATCTCAAACTATTACACCAGCCTAAGCCTCCGCTGTTGTGCACATCAGTTTTACCTCCCCCAACTATCCCCATGTTCCCAATCTCACCTACACTGTGCACTATATTTTCTTTTTCCATACTTTCCAACACACTAGTTAGCTTAGTATGCTTATTATTGTCTCCCTCCTCACTAAAACGTAAGCTCCATGAGGATAGGGACCTTTGCCTGTTTTCTTCATTGAAAAGTACCTGGCACATAGTAAGTGCTCAAGAAACACCCATGGGCTGATTCTCCATGGCCACCATCTCCTGCCCAACCGACCACACTAGCCCCTGCCTGGTCGGCCACCACCCCCTCTCGCCCTTTTCCAATCCATTCCCTGGTGTGGTGTTTTTCAAAGTGCAAATCTGATTATCTGTTGGCTTTGTGCTGCCTACACTTGTGCTCCCAGACTGCAGCTTTCCTCAGCTCTGAGGATAAAGTCCCATCCCCCTGCCATGCCCACACAGCCCTGCGTGGGCTGCTGCGGCCTTTTTCCTCTCTGTTCCAGCCAAACTGGCCTTCTGCAGCTCTGCCCATTTGCCACGATCACTCCCACCACAGGGCGTGAGCACAGGGCATTTCCTCTGCTTGGCATGCTCTTCCTTCCTCCTTCATGCCTCCTCGTTCTTCCCTGGCACGGCTCCCCACCTCACTGGGTCAGATCCCATCACCATAGACTCTCATAGCCCCTCCGTGTACTTCTCTTCCATAGCACTTGTCAATTTTACTCCATTTTATCCCGAATTCCGAGCAGCATGACAGCCACATAATAAACACTCAATAAACATCTATTGAATAAGCGAATTAAGTCAGGAAAGCAAGTCCCAAGAATTGAAGTGACTTGTTCAAAGTGAAACAGCTTGGAGATGACCACACTGGACTCAGAACACAGAGTTCAGGACTCTGCCCAGATTTCAACCCACTTGTCTTCAGCAGGCAGTGCCAAGGTTTCCCCCAAAAAGAGGACAACTGTAGCTGCTAGCATAGCAGGGTAAGGGCCCAGGCAAGGGGGTAGAACCTGGGACTTCCTTGAAACAACAGCTCCAGGCAGTCTGATTTGTTTCTCTCAAGACAAAAGGTCAATATTTTTGGAAAATATTCCTCACTGAATTCCCCTCTTGGAAATCACAATTCACTTCTGCATATTGAAGGCCCTGAAAAATCCGCAGGCTGAACAGAAACTTCCAGGTAAAAGGCAAGCAGGAGATGATGTTTGCCCAGACAAAGCATTTCTGCACACCACCAAATAATAGGGCCTGGAAGCAGAGCTTGCGGAAGGGCGGCTCCAAGTGCAATCAAGTGGACACTCATTCTTTCAAAGAGCATTTATCAAGGAGCTGCTTGGTGCTAGGCAGGGGCCAGGTGCCAGGGAAACAGCAGAGGGGAAGATAAGCTCAGCCTCCACCTTCAAGGAGCTTCCATCCTAGCTAAAACACCAAGCACAAAATCAATTAAACAATAGAACAACCACCTGGCCCTTTCATTGCTGAGTTGAAATCACAGTAAGTGCACATTGTGGCTGGATGGTCTGAGCTGACCTTTCTGAAGAGGGGGCTAGATAGATGACACCTCAAGACACTGGGGCCCAGGATGGCAGGAAGGCCAGGGACAGACAATGCAAGCAATCCATCCTTGCTGTGAATCTTCTCAAGACAAGTTCTCCCTGTTGTCTTGAGCAGCTCCCATGGATGTGATCCCCACAGATGGATTTCCACATGTCTTCTCAGCAACCTACCAAGTAGAGACACTGCAGTCTCTCCAGGGTATGACTTAGGAAGTGGGGACCCCGTGTTGTAAAATTCCAAATACATTGGACCTGAATGCCGAACCGCACATGGGAAGGGAGGTGTCCTTCATAGACGTGAGTTCTAAAGCCAAGCAAGATGAATGTATAAGTATCTCATTGAAAGTGCTAAAACATTTCTGGAGAGCAAGGGAATTACTTAAATGGAAAATAATTGTTGAAGATCCATAATTACTAATCCAAGATGTGTCAAATGACATTGAGGTGTTCTATTTAATGTACTGTCATTACTATCATCTTTTACAGAATTTAAAAATAAGCGTTCTTCTGATGGCCTGAATGCCCATTCCTATTTTCCACGTAATATCTTAAGTCCATCCACCTGGAATTCTCCAACCTTGGGAGTGTTCAAGAACATGACCTCCACAGCTGACGAGGGGGAGCCACCAATGTCCGGTCCTTGGTGACTGGCGGCTGCTGAAATGCCAGGTAAGTTCCTTGAACATTTGGCCAAGCAGGCTGTACGAAGCTAATGCTCATGACACACTCTCTTAGCTAGCAATCCCCCTATGTTGCGTAGGACACGAAGAGCAAATTGGTTGCTGGATGTGGGATCCCAGCCCGGCAATTTGCCCTGGCTGACCCCTGCCAGTGGAGCGTGGAGCATTTCTCAACATTGAAAGAACTCTGGGTGCTGGAGGAAATCAGCAGTAGATAAATAAGGCTTGACTGACCCCGTGTGGTGCACTCTGAGAACCCACTCTTGGTGGTCCAGAGAGGCAGGCAGAAGACTGGGTTCAGGGCAAATATGGGTGATGCCTTTTATATTCAAGATGGGGGTAAGGGTCAGGAGGGCTCGGCTAGTAGCTCCCAAGCTGCTCTGTGAAGGGACGTCACCAGGATTACTCGTTAAGCAGGACTCGTAAAACAGAGTCCTAGAGCATAGCCCGGCGATTCTGATGGGTAGTTCCTGGCATGGGGAGCCTGGAATCCGTATGTTTAACAAACTGTCCCTAGTCAAGTCTCCTGCACAACCAGTTCTGGAAGGTACCGCTCTGAACAACCCAGGGATAACCTTTGTGGTAGTCATATCCACCTATGGTCAGGTGGGGTCCAGTGAAAAGTTTTGACCAATGAGTTGAAAGCACAAGTGCTGTGTGTCATCTCCAGGCTGAGCATTTAAGTGCTAATGTGAGACCCTCCAGAGCTCTCTTTCTCTGTTTGGGATGGTGGCTACTCCAACAGCCTGGGTCCCTGAATGACTGAGCAGAATCCCCCTGCCCACCTGCAATGGACGTATACCTCTGGGGTCTGAAAGCCACTGAAATGTTTGGGTTGTTTGTTACTGCAGCATAACCCAACCTATCCTGACTGGTTCAACTTTTAAATATGGGAATGTTTCGTTTCAACCTCAATTCATCCTCCCTAAGGCATAACTTAGATACACACCAATTTTTTGAGGTTTGTGAACAATTTGCTTAATGCTTCAGAGTCTTCATAGTGAACACTTATATTATGCAATGGAAGCTAGAGGACATTAAACCAAACTAAATCAATACTGGCTCCCAAACAAATTCTAGAACTTGTTTTTCTTGCTATTTTCTTGATTCGCTAAAACTAATGATATTCTAGCCAGCATCAAACTTTAATGCACATAAAAATCATCTGGGGGGAAGCGGCTGTGGCTCAATCAGTAGGGCTCCCGTTTACCATATGGGAGGCCCCGGGTTCGGTTCCCGGGGCCTCCTGGTGAGGGCAAGCCTGCCCGCACGGCGTGGTTAGCTGACCCAGCAAGCACGAGCAGCAAGGGGGGGATAGATGAATAAATAAATAAAATCTTTAAAAAAAAAAAAAAATCATCTGGGGATTTTGCTAAACTGTACAATGTTAAAATTCAGTCGGTCTGGGATGAGGTACATTCTATATTTCTAACAAGTCCTTAGGTGATGCCAATGCTGCTACAGATCACACTTTGAGGAACAAGGTTTTAGGAATGCTTAATTATTGAACTAATGCTTAAGTTAATTTCATAACATCCATAGTTATGATAACATGTATCTGTAAAACCATCTGTAGTTTCACACATGTCCCATTTCAGCCTCATAACAGCCCTGTCTGAAAGAGAGACCAAGCAGATATTCTTATCCCCACTCTGCAGAAGAGAGAAATAAAAGCTGAGAGAGACTGAGATTTCCTCAGGGTCATAATGCTAGGAAATGTCAAGGGCTAGACTAGAACCTTGTTTATTACTCCCAACTCTGCCAAAATAATAGTCTTCAACGTTTCATCAGTTTCATCTCAGCAAGATTCTAAACATGGGTGTACGTGTGCGTAGGTGTGTCTGTTGGTGTATACATGTGTGTATGTATGTGTACGTGCGTATATGTGTACGAATGTGTGTATGTGTATATGTGTGTGTGTTTCACTGGGATTCTTAGGTCAGTTCAACTTAGCCTCTCAGTTACACTGTACACTTTGGCTTTCATGGGGGAAACATTGCCATCTGGTGGCCTCTCAAAGAATTGGTTTTTAGGATACTAAGCCTGGGTCCTGTCCTTGCAACTAGAGCTGTGCTTTGGGCTTCACATCTTCAGTTCTTGGTCAACACAAGTGCTAGATTCTGTGCAAGAAATACAGACATGGCATAAGTCATGGACCTTACCTTCTCCCAGCTCTTGAGACAGGGGCAGAGACAAGAAACATGAAACAATTTGCACAAAATTTGTGTCCTAAGTTTGTAATCAGAAGTTACGGGTAAGTTTTCACATTTATTAGCTGTGTGACCTTAGGCGAGGCATTTGACCACTTTGACCCTCCGTTTCCTCCTTTATAAAAGGAGGATAAAACTAGGCTTGCCTAGGTGGGTCATTGGGATGAAGACGAGAGATTTGTTTCCAAAGCTAAGAAGGCTTGGGAATGGACAAATTCTAAGGAATGAGAATAGAGAAGGTCATGATTCCAACATGGCACCAAGAATTTGAGCCTGGTTGGCAGGAAGAATGGTGGTGCCATGGAGAGAGATAAGGTGGACAGCTAACTTGGGGGAGAAGATGACAAGTTTCAATTTATGTATGAGTCTGAAACGACACCAGGACAGCTATGTGGCAATAGCTGAAGCAGTTGAAAGGGGCTGTGGAATGAAGATACAGGTTTGGAAAGGCACACAGTGGTCAGACACATGGGCCTGGCACTTCAAGGCCTGGGTTTGACTCTACTCTCCACTGCTTCTCACCTATGTGACCTTCAGTGAGGTCTTTAACCTCCCAATGTGTCGGATTGGGCACCTGTAAGACACAGGTGACAGTGGTTGCAAAAATGAAATGAGTTAGTGCAGGTACATGGGTTATATTGAGTACTTTATTTAGTGTAATGTAAGCTACATGGGGGCAGGAGGGATTTTTGTTTGTTTGTTCCTACATTTCCTGGCATGGACTTGGCATTCAATAAATACACATTGAATAAAAGAGTGAATGAATGAATGAATGAATGAACGATGGACACAGGACTAATGAAGAGCTGTTAGAGGGAAAGCGTGAAAAGGGAAGCAGAAGACTGAGCCATGGGTACTGCTGAGTTAAGGGGCTGAAGACCACCCTCTAACCAGTATTCCTTTTAGAAGTATGGAACAGAGGTTTTCCAGTGGAAAGGAAAGGAAAGTTGGAAAGTGGTTCCCAACCAGGGCAGTGTCTGGAGACCTTTAGGGTTCTCACAGCAGCGCGGTGGGGGGGCGGGTACTGGCATCTAGTGGGTAGAGGCCAGGAATGCTGCTAAACTTCCTACGAGCCACAGACAGGGCAGCCCCCACAACAAAGACTTATTTGGCCCCAAATGTCAATAGTGCTGAGCTGAGGAACCCTGGACTAGACTTAGGAGTCTAAAAGATGATTCCAGTCCCAGCTGTGTTTCTTACTAACTCTGTGGTCTTGTCAGGGATATCTTTTTATTTTTCCTACCTCTCCTTGAGTCAATTTTGTTTAATAATTTTTCTAGATGTTTCTTGAAAGTTTAAACATTATGGGCATAGAACCATCCATATTACTCTTTAGCTATCATTTTTTTATTGTGTACTTGTTAAAAGAGCTCGTTTAGATTTATTTAGATTATTATAGTCTATCCCATATCATTCAGGTGCATTCATAAATTTCTATGAAATCAGTTGGTGAAATATTGATGGAATCAATTGGTTAAAATATTACTAAAACTTCCTTATCTTCAGAGTCCAATTCTTCTGAATCATTTTAGACTTGGAATTGTCAATATCCACGTTTTCCACACATTGTTATCCTCTGTGCCATCCGGAGTGTTTGCTGATGAAGCATTTTATAAAAGCATGCTACATTATTGTCTCCAGGATTTTCTTTCCTTTTTTTTTTTTTCAAAATGCTGTTTGGCATAAGCACAGAGTTGTGCATTCATCAATATTGCCAGGGATATCTTGATCCGTCCGAGTTTGTTTCCTTATCTGTAAAATGGGAACAGTAATACAGACCTGAGCACGGTGGTGAGGAACCGGAGTCGCTATCACAGCACCTGCACGTGGTGGGCCCGTGTCAAACCTCGCCACGGCTATTACTTACTGCTCTCATGAACGGCAGGCGTAGCACAAACAGAGCCTGCTCTCCTGGGTGTGCTATTGAGGCTGAGCCCTGCTCACAGAGCTTGAGTGTGCCACTTTGAAGAGGTCAAATCCACTCCCTCTTAGCTCCCACCGTCCTGCACACAAAAGCAATTATGCTACTAATGGTCCCGGCTCCTCCCGGCATCTGTGCTTAGGAGGTGGAAGGTGGAGCAAAGTTGGGGAATGAGACTCCTCTGCTTATCATCAGTTCAAAATCAGCTCAGAGCCCTAACATCCCCTCACGCACCCAGCCCCTGGCCTGGAGAAAGGTAGCAAGACTGAGCCTCCCATGACCTACATGCCATTCAGCCCTCGTGTGTCAGGGATGGCAAAAAAAATATGGTGATACAGCGGTGGACGAAGCATTGTACTCGGTCACCTTCCATCACTCTGCAAGCAGCTTTTGCCTCTCTGCTTGCACTCGCTGCCCCAGTGTGTGGCTGCCCTTCCCCCATTCGCTTAGGACTGCTCTTAATTTTAACCGAGCCCATCTGGATGAAGATGTTTGCAGAGAGGGGAGCTGGGGCGGGAGGCAGCGCCCGTCCTGATGGCCTGGCCGGCACAGCGGGATCTGGAAGCCGTGTGACGCGAATATCACAGAAGTTGCCAGGCGCCTCTAAAAGCTTCCTCAGTAAAGAAAAAACCAATCTGGGTAAATTCTTGTGCAGGCTGCGCTTTTACTTAGACTTGGCTGCTAGCGAGCGTGCCCGTGGATGGCCCTGCAAGCGCCAGTGACTTACACCGAGCTTCCAGCTTCTCTGAGCGCCCCGTGTCACCCTCACCGACCTGTGAGTCCCAGCTGCTAGCCGACGCCACCCTTTCCTCTCTGGCCTGCTCCGGCCAAGTTTGGAGATGACTCCACAGCTGGCACGACCGAGTGCGCCTTTATGAGGTCAGAGACCCAAGCGTCATTCCTCTCCTCTGCCCTGAAACCTTTCGGGGACACAGGAAAAGAAAGGGGAAGGAATGGGTCAGAAATGCATTGCTGGGAGAGCAGAGCTCTTCGTGGAGTGATAACAGTGAAACTTTTCTGAGCATTTCCTTTATACCAGGCACTGCCCGAAGCAGCTCGTGCTCGCTAGTTCACCTACCACCCTGGAGCTTAGTTTAAGAGCACCCATTTTACAGCAGGAACCTGTGCTCCGGTCTCGCTGCTGCCTCGCATCAGCTCCCCAGGCTAGGTGATAACTATGACCCTCAGGTAGCACAAACACCAAAGCTTCCTGCCCTCAGGCTCCCCACCCTCTAGCGTGGACAAGGCCCCCTTCACAGCAGCCCACCCTGGGGCTGGTCACCCCAGGGTGGGCTAAATCCGTGTTGAGGTCCCTGTTCTTGCCGTATGCAGGGGTCCCGGGAGGATTAAACTCCAGTTTCCTACAGTGATGACCGGCTTGAATAGTGACCCTTTTTGGCCTCCCTCTCTTCTCTGCCACCCCAGCCCCGCCACCCCCACCCCATTCTCCTGGTGCTTCCTGGGATTACCTCCCTATGAAACCATTGCCTCTCAAATCCCTGTCTCGGGTTGCTTTGGGGCCCAGTCTAAGACACACAGTAATTACACAGTTAAAGTCAGTCCCCTTCGCTCTGCGCCCTTGTTTGCCGGAGCTCCCACCAGGAAAGGGCACGTGTCTCCTTGCCTCGGTCCTGCTCATTTGAATAACTGTGGACTGTGAATTATGTTAGCTCCTCTCTCTGGCTCGTTAGCAACATTATTAAATATTGGGTGAGGAGGGGGGCCCATTAAACCCCACAAACTGAAAATAATTCTTTCCCAGACAACGTAAGCACTGCTATTTCTGCTCTGGGGCTGAGAATCTCCCCCACCAGGGAGAAGAGTGGTGCCTCGTGATATAACAGCGAGCTGGACAGGTCCCAGGCAGGTGAGCGGGCCAGCCACCCTCACCCAAGCTACGGAGCTGCCCTGGAAATAGTCCCTCCTGACCCAGCACACGAGCAGCTGCTTGAAGGAAATGTTAGAGGAGGGTGAGGGGCCTGTCCTTGAGGAAGGAGCCAACGGGCTGACCACAGGGACAACCCCACAAACATGCAGCTCCCAAACCACCCGTTCTTGTGAATTCAAAGTAGGGCAGCACAAACTGGATCAAGGAAGTGCTGGCTTTAAAGATGGTCCTTTGACCCTTGAATCTACTTAATTTGCTTTCTTTCCCACCCCTAGAGCAGTTCTATTTCTGTCCCTCGAGAGGAAGTAAAGTCATACCCAAATGGCTTGGAAAATGTGCTGAAAGACATCCATATTTCCACCTCACCTGCAATCTTCTCATACCTGTGGCAAGGCAGAATCTCTCCAAAGCCACACCCGGGGACTGCTGGCTCTTGTGGCCTGCATTGTGTGATGGGCCACTTAAGGGAATAGCTGAGGGACAAAGCCAGTCACCTCGCATCGCACACATTGCACTTTAACCCAGGGCCTTCGGTCTTGCCCAGCACCCACCCTCTGACCCTCTGGGTGTCCTGAGCGATGCACTTCAGTTTAAGTCTCAGATTCCACAGCTGCCAAGGAGGATTATAATCACAACCACTCCATACATTGTCTTGAGGAATAAATGAGATAATATATGGTGCCTGGTGGGGAGCATCCAGCTTATAAATATTAGCTGGGAAGAACAGATTGTCTAGGGCAGCAGTAGCAGGGCCGTAGGGGTGGTTTTGAGTGTGGGCTCAGATGCTTTCTTGGGGAGACTCTAGCAGCTGCAACAAGACTATGCACTTTGTGGATCCTCAGTAAATAGCTGCATGAAAAAAATGAGTGAACCAAGCCAGGCTGAAGACATTGCTTAAAGCTGGTATTGACTGAGCACTTAGATACCAGGTCCTGGGCTAAGTCTGTCATGGAAAGTTCCTAATTTAATATCATCTGATTATTCGCCACTTCTGAGGTTTTCTTCCACCTGTTGAAACACTCCTGGCTCTCTGCACCCCCACCCCTACCCTCTACTCCTTTAGGGGTGAGTTTGGAAAAAGAAACTGGGCCAGCGTGGCTGAGCCTCTCCCTCCACCGCCCTCCCTCCTTTCCGGAGCCGGCTCCTTTGCTCTTTGATAATATGGGTTGTGAAGGTCCAGAGCTGTCAGGGGCCAGTAATCAAGTCTGTCAATTCTGGGGTTCAGTGTCAGGAAACCCTCTGGCCTCTGCATGCTAGGGACATGTTGCCCAGCCTTCATCAGTAATAAGGTGATTTTTCCACCTCCATCAGCCAACTCTTTCGTCTTATTCAGGCATCAACGCAGGCTCTGGTGGGGAAGGAGGTGTGGCAGGCAGTTAGGTCTCTGCTCAGATGTCACTATCTCACCTAAAATTGTTCCCTCCTATCACTTTCTACAACCCAGGGATGTAGGTAACATTATCCGTCTCTCCCCACTTTTTTTTTTAAGCTCAGAGAGATTAAGTGACTTGCCTGAAGTCACACAGTTGAGCTAGGATTCAGACTCCAGTGTATTTGACCCCAAAGAATGGCTCTTACCTCTTAATGTTCCTGTCACGGAAGGCACGCTAGGAGAATAACGCAGTTTCAATTTTATGAGAAGAGGCACAGAGGACCATTAGGATGGTCTCCTCGGGGGACCCTGACCTGGCCCTGCCAGCTATGCTTCCCCAGACAACCCTTAACAGTGATCATTTTGGACGGCTCCACCCACTGCTGGGTTTTGCCAGGAGCTTGCCTCTTGCTCTCAGGAACTTCGCCCATACTCGTCTTTTCTTCTCTCCGCTTCTTTTCTTTCATCGTTTGGCAAAAAAATAATCCATGCACTAAAGGACATAAAATTCCAAGTTACGCCTCTCTGAGCATTTCCACATTTCTCCTGGTTGGCTCCTTTCTGATTTGCTCCTGGGCGGTCACGAAGACTTGGGTTTCAGACCCTCTTCTTTTTCCACACAGCTTTAGACGCCGCTCTGTATTCAGGGACAGAATGCGTCCTCATTTCTTTCCTATGCCATTTCTTCTTCAGCGCATTGGCAAATACTCTCATGTGCTCCCATCGCGTGGGTATCTATGGCAGAGGCAAGGAATTTAGGTCTGCAGTGGACTCTCAATCTTCTTCTCCACCCTCCTTCTCCTTTTCCTCCTCTTATTCTCTCAAATAACAGTATAGTTTTCTGCATCTGAAATATAGAGCCTGATTGTAAACTCCGAGAGACTTCGTTTCTCTAGTATTACAAAGGAGGCACAGAGAGCTTAAGTGACTTGCAAAAGGTCACACAGAGAACATGTGGCCAAGTCTGGCTAAACTCTCAATCTCTTGACTCTCAATCCAGTGCTCATCCAGAATGCCACACCACTATTTGGTTAAATTGGTCCACCAGGTTTATAGTCCTGAGTTAAAGATCTCATACTGAGCTAAGCAAGTTCATCCCATTCCCCATCCCATTGCAAGCCAAGTTCTGTCCCAAATGTTCCATCAGGGCCTAACCCCATCTCCTGCCTCTCTACCCTCTGCTCACTTTCCTTACCATTTTGCAAAGTCTGTTCCTGCCCTGGGCTTTGGTATTTGCTGTCCTACAGACTGAATACTTCCCACATCTTTGCATGAATCTCACCTTCCAAACAGTTAGGTCTCTGCTCAAATGTCACCATCTCACCTAAAATTTTTCCCTTCTATCACTCTCTACATCCCCTACCTTGCTTTGTAGATATAGATAGATATAGATATAGATACACACACACACACACAACTATTTTTTTTCTCTGAAGACGGGTCTCTTACTCCATTGTCCAGAAGGACCTGTAACACCAAATGGCAAGTGCTGGCTTATAGGCCGAGACTAGACCCCACTAGACTGAGTTCCTTAAACAGGGCTTGAAATGTCTTCCTTCCCCAGTGCCTTGCACAGCCCCCAGGCTGAAGGGATCCTTGCACGGTCCATCAACCACGTATAGTCGTTCCCAATTTATACTTGAGAAAACTGAGCCCCAGAGAGGTGAGGGTCACAAAGGCAGTCCCCAGTAGACTTGGAACTAGAAATCAGTTTACCCAAGTCCTAATCCAGAGTGGTTTTCGCCAAGGCTACCTTCCCACATGGGGCTGGGTCTCCCTAAACCTGAAGAAGGAACACCTTCAAACTTGAGTCCTGTTTATATTTTTAGAGCACTTATTATCTCTGAAATATTGTTTGTTTGATCCCTTGGTTTTTGTCTGCCTCCTGCACAGAAACGTAAACTCGGTGAAGGGAGAGACTTTGCCTTGCTCACCACTGTATCCCCAATGCCTGGTACTGAGTAGATGATCAATAAATGACTATTTATTATATATATATTATTATTGAGTAATTGTTAGGACCAAAATATACCAAATATAGGGTGACAGGCTGTCCAGAAGGCTGCAATGAGACCTAGAAGGAAATTAAACATCCTGAGACCAGACGTGGTAAAGCTGTCCCGAGTGGCCCTGGATTCCAACCACTCTGCAAAGCACAGCCCCTCTGCGTCCTGAGGGAGGCTCAGCCTCCGCAGGAGAGAGACCACGTTTCCGCCTCAGATTCCGGGTGCATGGGTGAAGACACTGGCACCCAGGCAGTGTCAAGCAGCCCAGGCCGGAGCAAGGAGCTCTTTCCTGCATCTTGTGCTTACAGTACCAGGTTCTCTCCATGAGCAGGTGCCCAAACCTAAGACCCGCTCCCTAACCAGGGCCCCATATCCATCAGACCACATGGCTGCCCTTTCTCTTCCACTCCCCACCTTGGAAATGCAGGGTGTTGGTGGCCACTGCATCTTCTATCTGCAAAAATAAGATAGTAAACGGCACCATTAGGTATGCAGCCAAATCAACCCACTTATCAGCAAAAAGGAATGAACTGGCTCCTGCTAAAAACATTTGGGGTGTCAGTAGTGAGCTGGGGAGATGTTTCAGGCCCAGTGGGTTCCTTTCTGTGGCTTCTAACGTTACAAATCACTAGGTGCCAAGGAAATCCTTCCCTGGCCTCATGACCCCCCCAGTCCAAAGTGAGGAGGGAGTCACCACACAAGGGATCACAGTCTCCTTTCCTAGATTACATCGAGACCCTCAGGTGGTAGTCCAGTCTTTATCCTGCCCTTGGCCCAAGCCAGGAATGGCTCTGGCTGCTGAGAGAGTAGAAGCCAGCCAGGTGCTAGGGAAGCAATGGCTCTGTCCTGCAAGGTTACCTGAGAAACCCCACAATGCCCTCGAGGCAGCCGGACTGTCCATCCCTCAAAGGTGGCTCCAGTGTTCATGCTTTATTATATACTCTATTTTTATTATAATTGTTTTAACCAATGACTAATATTAATATTATTATCTGCTGGGCACTCTTCTAAGTTAATTACTTGTATAATTAGCACAATAAGACCCTATGAGATAAGTACAATTATTATACTCATTTCCAGGTGTGAAAATCGAGGCACTGAGTGATTGATTAGCACAAGATCACGCAGCTAGTAAGTTATAGGCTATCTGGGATTTTTAAGGCCAGAATTTCTTGTTAGTACAGCTTAAGCTACATCCCTAAGTTTGCAGCTTCTACTGCTTTCATTGTAATAAATTTCAAAATGTTGAAGTTTTGACTTCATTCTTAACCGAAGAGTTGTTTAGGAGAGAGTTTAAGATTTTTCACAAGGTTTAAGGTTTTGCTTTTGTTTATTTGCTTTTGTGAGTTAGAACTCTCTGTCTGCAAGTACAAGAAAATAACTCCAGCTGACTTAAGGAAGAAAGGAGAATTGGTTATAAGGATGTAAGGGCCTTGTGTAGTCCAAAAGCAAGAATGCAGAGGGGACGTAAATCAGTGACTGGGAAGTCGTCGGGAGCCTCTCTCCATCTCTAATCTCTGCTCCTTCCTATCCATCTAGTTCACTATTTTTTTTTTTGCCAACCACTTTCTTCTGTCTTCAGTTTACATGGCCAATCCTGATCACTGAAAATCAGCGCCAAAGCAGTATACTGCAAGTCCGGCCATCTGAGAGACGATATTCTTCTTCCTGTGTCTCAATTTCAAATTCCCAGAGAAAGAGCCTTGGCCCTTCTGGGTCAGGTGTCTGGTTCTAAATCAATTGGCCAAGGCCAGGGAGGTGGGGGCCAAGCTCTACCAAACAGCGGCTAGAAGCCTATATCTGGGAGGGAGCGTTCTGGGGGCAAGAGGGAGGAAAGACAGTAGTTATTGTTGGCAGACTGGACACACAACAAGGCGTCCACTGCGGCTTGTTTTTTTTTTTTTTCTTATTTTATTTATTTCTGGTTTTGTTACATTATGGACAGACAATATAGTCTGTTTTATTTCGGCCATTATGAATTTATAGAGGTTTTCTTAATTATGGGTTTTTTTCTCATTTAATTTTAGAGAGAGAGAGAAATGTGGCAAAGCTCCTACTGTTGTTATTACTATCACTTTGTTACTATATTCTAATACTATATTGTTTGGCACATAAAGTTTCAAGTGCGTTGTATTCAGTTAAGAATTATATTCTCATTCTCTGGGATGCTTAGTGAAAACATAGGCTTTCAGGGTTAGAAGAAACTTTCAAGGTCAATTAGTTCAGTCCTCCTTCAAAACCTGACTGCGTTCCCTAACCTTCCCTCAAGTGGCCATTCAGCTACGTTCAAACTCTCCCAGTGTTAGTCAACACATTCTCCTGCGCCTGCTGGGAAGCCCACTCCGTTCTCAGACTGCCCTGACAGCCAGGAAGTTCTTTCTCCAGTTGAATGACCTCTGCCTTCCTGTCACTTCTCACCATTGGCCTCAGTCCTAACACCGAGCATCCTCTTCCACACAGCATCCTTTCTCATTGTTCAGATGAGCTTCTAGAAACACAAAATTAGAGTCCTCTTTCTGGGTGCCTTTTCTGATAGCCTCAAATGTACCAATGCGTCACAAACTCCACAATGCCAGTTGGAAAAGAAATTCTTTAATCCCTTTTATAAGTATACATTTGAATACATTAGGGTCCACATAAACAGTCCAGGATAATCTCCCCATCTCAACATCCTTAACTTAATCACCTCTGCCAAGACCCTTTTTCCTCATAAGGCAAAATTTACAGGTTCTCAGGATTCAGACCTGCTACGTTTGGGGTCAGGCACATTAACCTTTAGAGGTGCATCATGGACCTCTTTGAAAATCTGGTTAAATCTCAAGCCTTCCCTCCAGCAAAATTCTCACAGGCCCACACCCAGTTGGCATCCTGTGAAGCTCCTTCATTGACCCCAGATTAAGAATGCCTCGTGTAGAGGCTGAACCCTCTGATTAGACCAATTCCAGGAATAAATCAGCCTTGATTCAGAAGTCACTTTCTTTTCAAATCATCTCATGTAATTCCAAAGCGGGTGTCTTTGGAGGGAGAGAGTCAAACAAGAGAGTGAAGTGACATTTAAAACACACCCAGATATAATTATCAATCAGCTACTTAATTTTATTCATATTTGTCTTGGAATCTGGAGAATCCAACATTATATCCATTTTCTTCTTGGGTAAATCTGTTGCTCTGTTATCAGTAAGAGATTCAGTGACCTGAAAGGTCATTCTGAAACAGATTCCTGAGAGCCACATTGGTCTGTAAATGGCAGGAAATGTCCCCTCTCTCTCCATCCTTTCCTTCCCTTCCAGCAGGCCCTGGAGGGCCCCTTCCATCCATCAGACAACCTTATTTTCTCACCAGAAGTCAATATACACATGACACCCCCACACAGTGGGGTTGGACCCAGAGACTTTCGGACTCAGAGCCAACCAGGGGTGTCAGAAGCCTGTGAACAGAGTAACTCACCCAGCACTGCAATGCCGAGTGTGGATATCATAGCATGCAGCTTGGAAAAAATTGAAATTTTGGGGTTAGATTGATGGATATTAATTGTTTGGGGGTCATGAGTGCCTCTGAAAATCTGATTAAAGCTGCACATCCCTTCATAGAAAATATATACAATGTACACAGAAACATTTGCAACCAGTTTCAAGGGATTCACAAACTCCCTAGTTTACCCATGGTAGCCACTGGACCTTGAAATGAGGCTACTCTGCATTGAGATGCGCCATAAGCGTGAAAAGTTGGAATTGAGATATACTGTGGGTATAGCATTTACTTGGCTCTCCCATTATATTTCTAGTGGACAGGTCTAAATAGACCAAAGCTTTTCATACTTTAACCTCATCTGGAGAACTTGCTAAAATCCAGGTGCTTGGCTTGCTGCTGGGAATTCTGATTCAGCAGGTCTGGTGGGACCTGAGACTCTGCTTGCCTATTAAGCTGATGCCATCAGTCCAGGGACCACACTTTAATTCACGAGACTTGGGGGACCCTGGATGCCCAAATCATAAATATTTGCCTTAGATCCTGCCCTCAGGGCCCCGCTTTAGTCCCCACTGCCCGGCTTCCTGAAGTCTTCACCATGGCTGTGCTAGGCAGGGCTTCCCATGCCCTTCCCCAGCAACAGCCCTCAGGGCTGAAAGGGGGCCGGGGACCAGGGAGGAGAGCCCCTCATCAGACACTAGGAAGATGTCCCAGTCTCTTGGCAGAGACAGAGCCCTGAGCCAGCAGGTATGGAGAGGACCTCTCAGCACTAGAATGCCCCCACGGAGAGTTCTCTTCCCTCCAGCCCCACTGGCCTCAGGTGGAAATCCTCAGGCCCAGGTCCTGGATCTGCAGCTCTTACTAAGAGAGAAGCTCCTGCTTCTTGAGGCTGCATGAAGTCTGTGCAGTGGTCTCCGCCGCATTGCACCGAAATGTTCACCAGCCCTCTGGGTGTAATCTAGTCCTGGGCAATGTCTTCTGGAAGGAACCAGAAATGTCATCCAGTCCAACCCCCTCATTTTACAGATGGAGGATCTGAGATGCAGATTGGGTCAGGTGACTTGCCTGAGTCACAGCTTGTTAATATCGCCGGGTCTGGCACGGCACCTGGCTCAGTGAATTCATGAAGCAGGAACGAATCCACGATTGACCCAGGAGAGGAACGCAGAGCTCCCCTCACCTCTCTTCAGCAAACTGGGAATTCGTTTACCCTGTTGGTAACCACAAGGAGAAGGATACGGGAGAAGAACATCAGAAGGACAAGAGAATGAAAGGAGAGATTTGAATTGAGAATAACCACTGGCTCTAATCAACCTGCCCTCCTCCATGGGGCATGTTAGGATCTCTGTGGCCCCGACGCACCCTCCCTTCTGGAGACCCCATCCCACTGAACATCAAACCTATTCAAATACTTCAATATCCAACATTAAGTAGGATTTAGATCTTACTATTGAAGAGTTGAATTACAAGTAACCAGTTGACATAATGTTATGATTTTATAATGTTTAACTAAATCATTATTAACCTTAATATCTTGTTGTGTTTTGTTTGCTTGTTTTTTGTTGTGTGTGTGTTTGTATGTGTGTGTGTGTATTTAGGTCTCAAACATTTTCATAGGACCTTGCAAAATTCAGAACCCAAAACTAGGGCAGATACTCAGCTGTGCCTGGGGTTTATTGCTGATACCCATCTAATTGGTCAGTGCCTACACTTACCAGATGTTAATTACATTTTTAAACATTACCCCTGTCCAGAGAATAAAACAGCTTTGCCTCTCATGGGCTTACTTTGTCATCTTAGGTAAGCAACAGCCTTAATTAACAGCCTCCATTTGATCTTTTGAAATAGGAACAAGTCATAGAGACATCTAAACAGTAACAACAGATTCAAGAAATCAGAGGTCCACCTGGGCCCCCTCCTCACTATGGATGGCTCAAATGTCAGGCCATAGAGGCTCCATCTCATCCGAACATCATGCTGGGTATGTGCAGCCGGTACTGTAAGGTCCTCAGGCAGTAAGAGGAAAAGCAGAGTCTTTGGAGTTAGACACTCCTGAGTTTGCATCTTGGTTCTGTCACTTACTCATTGTGAGACTTGGGAATAGTTACTAGATCTCTATTCCATTTCTTCTTCTCTAAAATGGGTAGACCTCCTCTTATCTCAAAGGGTTGTTGTAAAAGGGACATAGTATTTGTAACGCACCGGCCTTATAGAAGCCAATCAATGCATATCATCTGCTTTTCCATTCCATGTCGTACGCTTCTTTGAATACTCCCAGTCCAAGCCAGCAGTGGCAGAAAACAGCAAAGAAGTTAAGAACCTGGAATTGTGGGGCCTGGATTTTAATCCATACACCAACACTTACTGTGTGACTTTGGGCCCGTTGCTTAACCTCTCTGAGCCTCCTCATCTGTAAAAGGGAAGTGAACACACTATATACCTCTAAGGGTTGCTTGGAGGATTAAATGAATTAATACATGAAAGTGTTTGAAACAGTGCCAGGCATATAGGAAAACCACATTAGCTACTGACTATTATTATTTATTATAGTAGATGTTCAATAAATACTAACTAAATTCATGTTGATCCAAAAGGTGTCCTGGAGAAGAGGTGGGGGACTCGTTTGTTGGAGTTAGGGGCCCTCTTTCCCAATAAATTTCCCAGGGTATTTTGTGTCTTCAAAATCCACACTTTCATAGTTGAAAACCTACAGGAGGACAGAGGCCAGAACCCTGACTGGATTTGGACACTAGTGTGGTGCTTTTCTGACTTTTATTTCTCTTTTCTGGTATCCCCTAAAAGGAACTTCCAAGGAAATATGTTATTTCATCCCCATTTTGCAGATAAGAAAATGGAATCCAAGCTGGAAACATTTCTCTTTACCTTTCATAATTCTTTTTCATTGTGCTCCCACCTCCACCCCTCCTGAGAGACAGAAGGAGAAACCAGGAGGGGCCCTGGAGGGGTGCAACCTGCTAAGGATGCACAGCCCGAGAGGATGGTTGGTGCCCACACCAAGACACAGGGTCTGGGAGAGGTTTGCTGTGCAAATTGTTCTCCACGGGCCAGCCACATCAGCACCATCTATGAGCTCCTTAGAAATGCAGAATCCCAGGCCTCACTCCCGACCTACTGAATCAGAATCTGCATCTTAACAAGATCCCCGGCTGATGTGTTCACACACTAGAGTTTTGAGAAACACTGTTCTAATGGATACAGGGTGAGTTTGAGGAGACCTGGGTTTGCAGCTTGGCTCAGCCACTCACTAGCTACATTGCCTTGGAAAATTTGCTTACCATCTCTGAGCCTCAGTTATCCTCAACTAAACAACTTAGGGCAATTATAATTCCCCACACATACACACTTATGATGAGGATTAATTTGGAGCATGTATGTTGAAATGTTTTGTAATGTACTAAGTGCTAGATGAAAATAAGTTTTCGTTTCTTTCCACTCTACCCATCTTTTCTCAGGTAGTTTCAGTGGTAGAAGACTCCAGCCTATTCCACTTTTGACCTGAGGATAGAAGAGCCCTCTGCAAGGGAAGGAAAGGGACTATCCCCACCTGGAAGCACCACTCCCATTGAAAGTTGGCAGCCCTGCTCATCAGGGTCCTTTGTACTCCATGTGGACCAACTAGAACCAGGCAGCCTCAGTGTGTGGGAAGACCAAGCTGCCCACACTTCCTAGGAGACCTGTCAGATTAAGATTTATTATTAGGTCATAATAAAGAGGGGCTCCCTGGGATAGTGCAGAGAATATGAACTTCACAGACACATCTACCTTTTCCCCAGCATGACCTTGAACAAGTCACAGGCTTTCTGAGCCTCAGCTTCTTCATCTGTACAATGTAGATAATTATACAGACTTTGCCAGGCTGTTGTAGGGATGTCGTGAGATACTGTTTTAACAATAAGAATTATTATGATGTTTTCCACTATAGGTGTCTGGGCCAAAAATATCTTAGGAGAAACATTCAGTCATTATCCACTCATATTCAAGCATTTATTAAGCCCCAGTTGTATGCACAGAAGCTTTATGTAGCAGAAAGACCATATCATCTGCTGTCAGAAGAGGTGGGTTTGACTCTTCAGGGTTCCTCCCTGCTCTATGATTCTAGAATGTGTCAAGTTTTGGTGTAAAAAGGAACAGAAGAGGAACCCAGAGCAGGATCCACCCAGTATCACCACATCAGGGCGGATTGTTCCCTTGATGGGGGAAAAACATAGGGTTGAAGGTAAAGGGAATAAAAGAAGGGGCACGGGGAAAGCCTTGCTTCAAGGGGACAACCTGACCTCCAGAACAGAGCTCAAAAAGTACTGCCCCGTGCTCACTTCAAGCTCATATACTAAAACTGGAGCAATACAGAGAGGATCAGCATGGCCCCTTCGCAAGGATGACATGCAAATTCGTGAAGCATTCCATTTTTTTTTTTAACAATAACGTCTATTTAAACCTTAAAAGAAAAAGAGAGAGAGAGTACTGCCCCACCCCCCAAACCAGAGTAATGTTTGGTTTTTTGTTCTTTGATCAGCTTATAACCTTCCAGAAGTTGGGATAATGCTTTAGAACAGCAATTCTTGAACTTCAGTGTGCATCAGAGTCACCCAGAGAGCTTGTTAAATGTACAGATTCCTGGGCTCTCACCACAGAGAATCTAATTCAGTAGATCTGGGGGTTTTTGCAATTATTGCTATTTCTGTTGCAAAAGAAATTCTGTCTTAAGGACTCAAACCCAGTTCTTCTGACTCTAAATCCTGTTTTTTTTTCTATCACAATGAGGTGCCCTGGACAGATGGATGGAAGGATGGATGGATGGACGGACGGATGGACAGACAAACAAAATGAATTTCAGTTTCTCCCAGAAAAATCCACAAGGCTGCAGATGGATAATAGAGGCTTGGGCACTGACCTTGCTTTGTCTCTAAAATCTCCTTGCTCTGGTCCCTGGGAAGGAGCTGAGCTCTGGAGAGCTGACCAGATGATCTAGGACACTGATCAAAGCCAGCATGGTATCATAGAAAGGGCATGAGCAGTGGAGTCAGGAGACATGAGCTCAAGTCTAAGTGCTGATGCTCCCTGTTTGTGTGACCATGTGGCATTCACTTTACTGAACCCTGATTTTCCCATCTGTAAGAAGAGGATAAAGCACCCAACCCACAAGGTTGCTAACTACTAAGCTAGAATAAAACGCTGGCTGATTTCTCCAGCTAAGGACGTAACCCCATCCCCACTCTCTTTGCCCTTCGGATCTGAAACCCTTAAGGGAGAATCTAATAACCCTTTACATTTATTTACACAGCACTTTCAGGTACACAGTCCCGTTTGAGTCTCATAATAGCGTGTTGCCTCTAGTGAAGTAAGTGGGGGTCATGATTCCCAACTGGCAGATAGATGAGGCAATCAGAATGCAGAGAAGTGGAGCCCCTCTTCCAAGGCCACCCTGCCGGAATTGAGAAGCTGCAGAACTCAAGGACATTTTTGGTCCTGAGTCTAAAGGTATTTCAACTGCTCCCACTGCCTCCTTCTGAAGAGGGCGCTCTCACATCAAACTCTACGGTCACCTTTGCCAGAACTTGGGAGTGAGGAGGGGCCACAGTTAAAATTAAATTGGTCTGAAGGTTATATATTGTGTGGTTCCATTTCTATGAAATATCCAAAACAGGTAAATCCAAAGAGACAGAGAGCAGATTGGCATTTGTCAAGGGCTGGGGAGTGACTGCTTTAATGGATATGGAATTTCCTTTGGGGGTGGTGAAAATATTTTGGAATTAGATAGAAGTGATGGCTGCACCACATGTGAATGTACTGGATGCCTCTGAATTGTAGGCTTTAAAATAGTTAGTTTTATGTTATGGGAATTTGGCCTCAATTAAAAAAACTTAAATTGGCCCCTAACATTTGTAACGAGATTATAATTAGAAGCATTTGAATTTGCAACTTCTGCCCGTCTAACCTTGCTGCTTAAGAATGATTGGACTGAAGACATACCTGGGAACTGTATTTCCCCCTGAAATCTTCCCCTCAAGTCTTTCTTGCGGACTCTTCACCCCTCTGGCCTTCAGAAGGCATGTGCATCCTGGTTTCTGATAAAGGAGGCTCTGTGAGGGAACAACTTCTATTTATTCTTACTTGCTCTGTCGCCTCTAATGTGCTGTCACACAAGTGACTTGCTGTGTGATGCTAGAAAGGGAACAGTAAAATTCACAATTAAAAGTATGGCAAGTGCCTCCTGGGGAGGCCATACTTCCCCGTGAATTCATTGCCCATGGCCGATTTCCCCATGGCCTTCCGAGGGGCTCTGCCGTGGGCTGCCCACCTTATCCTGTTTCCACTTTTCCATGTGGAGTTGGGAATTGGGTGGGAAGCAGGGAGGTGGGGCTAGAGAAGGGAGCTGGCCTGAGCCACCAAGCTCCCTCTGAGTTGAGACAGCATCTGCCCCACCCCCTCCGTGGCTTGTCTCTCCTCATTCTTGGGTCCAGCCTTTGCCTCAAGAAGCCCACCCAGCTCTGTCTTCCATGACTCCGGATGACCTAGAGCAAATGGATCCCACTAGATTACTACTTTTTTACTGATTTTTCAATGTAAATCCAAGTGTTGCTGGTTCTCTCCTTTTTGGAGCAACTAAAGGATTTGGGTCTTCCTGGGATTCTAATAACAAAGCCAATTAACTTGAAAGTATATTGCTTCCTTCTTACCACAGTCCCAGATACCAGGGTAATATCACCCTCCTGTTGTCAGCAGATGGGGGAGCAGGGACTCTGGGTAAAGCCAGGAGAAGGGAGCCAACATGCACCGGACATAATCACGTGCCAGGCTTTGTCGCTGGCTCACTTCAATATCACACAGGCAGATGTAGTGGACCCCTGCCCGGCTGACTCTAAAGGCAGTGTTTTTTCGCCCCACACTCAGCCTTGGATGATCCCAGGAGAACCATCAGATAAGAGAAAATCCAAAGGCAGCAAAAACCTGGGGCACAATTTCTGACAGGAGCATGTGCCACGCCCTGCTGGGGACTATAGCAGGGACATCAGACCTCACGCAATAAGCTGCCTCCAAGTAGCTGCCCAGCTGTCCTGATTTCCCTCACTCTTAGGGGAGCCCATATGCAGAATCCCACATCAAAGGAACATGAAGGAAAAGCAAATCATGAAGCAGCAAGCTGGTTTTCAGCTCTTCGGCTGTCAAGCCTGGGAGTCAGATGCTCCCTGCTGCCCCACTTGCACCCTGTTTGGACACCTGTCCCATTTCTCAGCCCCCAGGACACGAAGTGTCTCATCTGATACACTGAGTTCCTGGAGGCCACCAATGGGGCCCAGAACCAGCACTAACTGGGGCCTTCTGGAGCCGAGACCAGCACCTGTTGGGCAGCCCACAAGTGACTCCTACACTGGGGGCTTCAAGCCACAGTGGATGAAGGTCAGACAGAGCAAGGGCCATTTGGTGTCCTTCAAACTGCATCCTGGCAGCACCAGGTACAACAGTTCAGACCCTGTGGACCCCAACCTGTTGGCTTATGCCCTAAAGGAATTCCTGCACCTTCTCTTACCCCCCCAACTCCCAAGGTTTGAACAGGGAGGTGGGATATCTCCTCCATGAAGCCAGCAACAGCCGTGCAAGTGGGCCCAGGACAATTACCTTCAGGAAAGGACTATTGCATCTTCTTTGGCACCTCCCACTTCTAGCTCATCCCCAACCCTTGTCACTAACACTCTACCCAGCCCCAGGTCTGGCCTGTTCACCCTCCACCCTCCCCAGGCAAAGGTCTCCTTCAGGGGCTCATCTGGTCCCAATCCTTGAATGCTGGGTTGCAAAGGGGGCCCATCCCTGAGAAGGGTTGATGCTGAGTATAGCCAAAGCCAGCCCACTTGTAGGGTAAGAGAAGCTTAGTTCTGGGGGTAAAAGGAGTCCAGAAGAGCAGCTGCTCTGCCCTATGCAGGAGAAAAGGTCAGAAGGAGAAGGGAGGGCTTCAGAACAGTGGTCAGGTCTGCCTGGACATCACGGGGGTCCCCTTGCACTAGGAGAAAGATCAGTTACAGGGTGTCTTAGACATAATAAAAGGAATCATCGCTTGATAGAAAGAGCAAACACAGGGTTCTCTATATAGCAACCATCCTACTCTTTCCAAACCCCTATCCATTGAAAGGACACCCCAGTTTAAGGATAGTTCTCCGGGCAGCATTTTCAGGAACATGCCTGAGCATCAGTGGATATGCACCTATTCTGATGGGTCTCCAGGAACCAGAGGACAGCAAGAAGACTTCAGGGCAAGCTGGACTGGTGGATCACCAGAAATGAGCTCTACTAAACAAATCCAGAAGGCACTTTCCGGAAATGACAGCAGAAATGGCACAAATTGTGGCAAATTGTGACAAATTTAACCATCGTGTGAAGGACAGGGGGCAGCATATTATTCTGGACATCTCATTCAGCCTAAGATGGGGTAGAGCTGGACTGGGGAGATGGACTAACAACTCAGAGCAGAGGGTAGAAAGTCCAGAGACTGGAGCTGAAGGAGACCTAGCCAGGAGGAAACACAAAAGCTAGAGGATTCCGTGGGACTTGCTGCTCTGGAGCTGAACTTGCAGCTTTGACAAAGCTGACTTTAAGCCGACCTTCAGCAGCGCTTCTTAGCAATGTACACCGGGCAATCGCTGGTAAATCTTTATTAATTTTAATTGGCGGCACCCATTTATAAGAACCATTAAAAAGGATAAATTGAGCCCATCCGGCGTAATGTCTTTTGTTAATTAGTTTGTCAGCACTGTTTTAATATCCCCTAATGACTTCATATTTCAGACCTGACATTAAAGGAGACGCTATGAGAAAGGAAATGGTCTTATCACAGTGTACTGTACCGTTTTTCTTTTTTGAACAAAAAGTGTCCTTCCAAATGCTGACCAAGGTTAGATGTCATTTAATTCTAAAAGGGAGGGGCTGGAGGACTTCTGAGGTCCCCAATTCTCTATGTAAGTCCTGCCATCCCCTCATTTCTTAACTTCCCTCTTTCTTCCATCTCAGCATCCCAAAAACATTCATTCGTTTCTTCTTTCCTTCCCTCCTTCCTTCATGTATTCAACAGGCATGTATTGAGCCCCTCAGAATCAGGGAGGTAGGTCGGGATGATGTCAAGCAAGGCATAGATACTTTCTAGGAAACAGACCCAAAGCTTTGCAGTCTCCATCCTACTGAAGGACTTGTCTTAGTTTGCCAGATCTGCTGTATAACAAATACCACAGACAGGTTGGCTTAAACAACAGGAATTTATTGTCTCAGTTTTGGAGGCTCAAAGTCCAGAATCAAAGTGTCAGCAGGAAGGATCAGGCTTTCTCAGAAGTCTGCAGCATTCAACGTGCTGGCCAGCAGTCCATAATTCAGTCCCTGCCTCCGTCACACGGCCATCTGTCTCCTCTTATCTCCTCTTCTGGCTTATCCTCCCATGTCCAAATGTCCTCTGCTTATGAGGACTCCAGGAATATTGGATAAAGCCCATTCCAGTTCAGTCTGGCCTCATCTCAATAGGATCTCCAAGGGTCCTGTGCACAAATGAGTCCACACCCACAGGACTGGGGGTAAAGACTTGAACATGCCTTTGTAGGGGACACGATTCACTCCACAACAGGGCTTTCCTCACAAATTCAAGGCCATCATCTTTGTTTTGAGAGGAAACAAAAAAAATGGAAGGGAAGAGAAAGGAAGACAAATAAATAAGATGGACCTCGACTCCCGGTCCCTAACAATTTTGCTCTAAAATCAGATGAAAACCAAAACTGACGCCCAGGCAGTCTCCCATGGAAGGTGCACAGACAGGTTTTGGAGTGGGATCTTAGCCCTGCTACTTTACCAACCTCTGCCGTGGCCTCCAAAGACAGGGCCACACTGGAATGCTGGAAGCTTTTAGAACTGTTTTATAAGCTTTGAAAATCTAAGCAAAAGAAGGAAATTAAGCCTGGCTGGTGTGGAGTGAAGAGTTTCCCACTGTCGCCTGCCCTGGTCTGCACGTCTGAGGGGCACTTAGGGCAAAGGGTGCTCCCTCAAGGGGGAGGAGAGCTAACGGGCGTCCCCTCCTCCACCCCTGCCCGCTTGTTAGCTTTCTGAGGGCTGGCCGGTTGGAGTTTACATTTGCCTGGCTAATGAATTTACAGGTAATATTATCTAGTTTTAACTGAATTACCCTCACAAAAAGGACAATTAGAAATCGTAGCATCAACCACAAGCTGACATGAAAAATGACAGAGCTGAAACTTCTCCCACTCCTAGTACAAGCTCTTTGTCAACTGTGTTATGAGGGAAAAATAATGTTGATCTAATCACATCTGACAAGCAATTGGCCAAAAAGAATATATGAAAAATTATCAAGAAGGCTCTTTGAAATGTAGATTTACATCCACTATTATTCACAGTAAACTTTGCCCCAGGCATATTCTGTGCCTTGAGATATTAACTAACTATCATGGTACTAATTTATGCTTTATGGATAAATAAATAGACATTAATGGAGGTGCTGCTCAAAAAAAATTCTCTGCAACCGTAAAAGTCTGGAGACCACCCACAGTGTGGCAATCACGGCAAGTACTTAACCCTCTTGTGTCCTTGTGTCCTCAGTTTTATCATCCATGAAACAGTAATAATTCTATCTATTTTGTAGGGTTATTCTAATGACTAGAGATAAAGCATTTAATGTGCCCACCACAGTACCTGACATGGAGTAGGCACACCACAAAGGAGCTATCATCATCATCATCGCCACCTCCCCCCCCTTCTTCATCATCATCATCATCATCATCACATCCCCAAGCAATACTCTGCAACCTCTTCCAAGGCCATCTACAGCAATTATTGAATCACACAAGATAAAAAAGAAAAAAAAAATCACTACAGGTCCCCTTGAAAGGGAAAATAAGAGTTTCTTGCAGGGCTTAAAGCTCTCTTGGATTCACTTTCTCAGGAGAGGAACTTCCTCATCCCTCCTCATTTTGTGGACGAAGAGAGCCCAGGACTGAGAAGAGCTGCAGGGGCACACCCTGTTTAAGGAGGCCCAGCTGGTTTAAAGGGGGTGGCTGCTGTCTGTCTCCATGCAGCAGCTGCTTTGTGGGAAGGTGGGTTCTAGGAGGCCATTCCATCCAATTTTCAAGAAAAATCAGAAATGTAGATACCTTTAGGTGACATCTCCCTCACTGTTATCTTGCATCTGTCTGTTCCAGTGCCTAAAATAGCATGTTCTTGGGTTCTTACAGCCTTTTCCATGAGGGGCAAGAACACTATGATGGATAAGAAAAAAATGCTTTGTTTTCAAGGAGCTCAATGTTTAGGTGGCAACCACGAAGTTCACAATAATGAGTAACTTAATACAAGTTTCAAAAGAGATGATTCTTTGAGAACATAGATATGGGGATACCCACCTCTCCCTTAGGGGAAGTTGATTTGGGGAAGGCGTCATAAGGGTAGTGTCCTTTATATTAAACATTTTTTAAAACTTTTAAATTGTGCAATGCATCATACAGAAAAGAGTGCATACAATGCACATGGACCATTTAAAAATAATCAACAAACACCTGCGAACCTCTACCTAGCCTAAGAAATCTTTGATGCCCCTGAGTCTCCCTCTATTGATCTCATGCCTAGGTTTTAATCATTCCTATGTTTTGTTTATAGAATTTTATCACATATCTATATATCACTAAACATAAACATTTTTGCTTTGCCTGGCTTTGAATTTTACATAAATGGGAAATACAGTTTTATTGTTCTGAGATATGCTTTTTTCAACTCAACCTTCCTTTTTTTTTTTTTTGAGAATTAGCTGTGTTAATATGTCACTACTGGGAAGCGGCTGTGGCTCAATCAGTAGGGCTCCCGTTTACCATATGGGAGGCCCCAGGTTCGGTTCCCGGGGCCTCCTGGTGAAGGCAAGCCCGCCCGCGTGGCAAGGTTAGCTGACCCAGCGAGCACAAGCAGCAAGGGGGCGATAAATGGGTAAATAAATAAAATCTTTAAAAAAAAAAAAAATGTCACTACTGTTAGTTTTTATTGATGTACTGTATTCTACTGTATGACTGTACCCTGATTTACTGATCCATTTCACACTTGACAGCTATTCAGTTCTTTCCAGGTTTTTGCTATTATTAACAGGGATACATGAACATTCTTCTCTAAGTCTCCTAGTATCTATGTCCGCCACAAGAGGAAGTATCCAGTTTTTGCTGCCGTATAGGAATTCAGTTAGCTCGAATATTGATTTTCTAGCCAATCATTTTACTAAATGCTCTCATTAATTCTAATATTTTATCTGTTGATAGCCTGGTATTTTTTCAAAGACAACCATATCATCTACAAATAGTGAAGCTTTATTTCTCTCTTTCCAATTCTTCTAAACATTTTCCTTATCTTAGTACAATGGTTAAAACCTCCAATATGATGCAGTATGGAAGTGGTGATAGCTGACATCTATGTCTAGCTCCTGACCCCTAAGGGAATGCTTTTCACATTTAACTATTAAGTGTGCTATTTGTTGTAGGATTTTAAATACAAATTTATCAGGTTTACCCTTTAGTAGGTTAAGGATGTTTCCTTCTATTCATAATTTGCTAATAGTTTTTATCATGACTGAACTTTTAATTTTGCCAAAAGCTTTTCTGCTTAAAAACTCATTGTATGATCTTCCCCTTTAAATGATTAATATGGTGAGTTACTTTATTCAGTGTCCTAATATCACACCTACCTTGCATTATTGGGATAATATATGCAGTAATAGCTAATTCATTTTTATTAATGCATAGAATTTTTTTTTTACTTTTTTTATTTTATTTTGTACATTTAATAATTGAAAACATAAACAATTAAAAACTAAAAAGTAAACACAGATGAATATATACATTTCTCAATTAAATTTAATGGATACATGTAATTTTTTTTTTTTTTAATCAAACAATATATTACACAATATCTTTGGTTCATAGTAACGCATTCATACAGTATTTGTCCTTTTGTGTCTGGCTTGCATCACTCAACATAATGTCCTCCAGGTTCATCCATGTTGCCATATACTTTACGACTTCATTTCTTCTTACAGCTGCATAATATTCCATCGTGTGAATAGACCACAGTTTGTTTATCCATTCATCTGTTGATGGACACCTGGGTTGTTTCCAACTTTTGGCAATGGTGAATAATGTGGCTATGAACATCCGTGTGCAGATGTCTGTTGGTGTCACTGCTCTCAGTTCTTCTGGGTATTTACCGTAGTGGTATTGCAGGGTCACATGGCAAGTCTATATTCAACTTCTTTAGGAACTGCCAAACAGTCCTCCATAGTGGTTGTACCATCCTGCATTCCCACCAACAGTGAAGAAGTGTTCCTATCTCTCCACATCCTCTCCAACACTTGTAGTTCTCTGTCTTTTTAATACTGGCCATTCTGATAGGTGTGAAATGATAGCTCATTGTAGTTTTGATTTGCATTTCCCTAATCATGAGTGATGTTGAGCATTTCTTCATGTGTTTTTTTGCCATTTGTATTTCTTCTTCGGAGAAAAGTCTATTCAAGTCTTTGGCCCATTTTTTAATTGGGTCATTTGTCTTTTTATTGTTGAGTTGTAACATCTCTTTATATATCCTGGATATTAAACCCTTATCAGATATGTGATTTCCAAATATTTTTTCCCATTGAGTTGGCTGCCTTTTCACCCTTCTGACAAAGTCCTGTGAGGTGCAAAAGTGTTTAATTTTGAGGAGGTCCCATTTATCTACTTTTTCTTTTGTTGCATGTGCTTTGGGTGTGAGGTCCAAGAAACCACCACCTACTAAAAGGTCTTGAAGATGTTTCCCTACATTTTCTTCTCGTAGTTTTATGGTCCTGGCTTTTATATTTAGATCTTTGATCCATTTTGAGTTGATTCTTGTATAGGGGGTGAGATAGCGGTCCTCTTTCATTCTTTGGGTTATAGATATCCAGTTCTCCCAACACCATTTGTTGAAGAGACTGTTTTTTCCCATCAGCGTGGGCTTGGTAGGTTTGTCAAAAACCAGTTGACTGTATAGGTGAGGGTATATTTCTGGATTCTCAATTCTATTCCACTGATCAATATGTCTATTTTTATGCCAGTACCATGCTGTTTTGACCACTGTAGCTTTGTAATATGTTTCAAGGTCAGGCAGTGAAATTCCTCCCACATTGCTCTTCTTTTTTAGAATACTTTTGGCTATTCGGGTGCACTTACCCTTCCAGATGAATTTGGTAATTGCCTTCTCTAATTCTGTAAAGTAAGCTGCTGGGATTTTGATTGGTATTGCATTGAATCTATAAATCAGTTTGGGCAAGATTGACATCTTCACGATATTTATTCTTCCAATCCATGAACACGGAATGTCTTTCCATTTGTTTAGGTCTTTTTAAATTTCTTTTAGCATTGTTTTGTAGTTTTCTGCATATAGGTCCTGTACTTCCTTGGTTAAATTAATTCCTAGGTATTGAGTCTTTTTGTTGCTATTGAAAATGGAATTTTCCTCCTGATTTCCTCCTCAGATTGTTCAGTACTAGTGTACAAAAACATTACTGATTTTTGCGTGTTGATCTTATATCCTGCCACTTTGCTGAACTCATTTATTAGTTCAAGTAGCTTTGTTGTGGATACTTCAGGATTTTCTAAATACAAGATCATGTCATCCACAAACAGTGAGAGTTTTACTTCCTCTTTTCCTATTTGGACGCCTTTAAATTTTTTTGTCTTGTCTAATTGCCCTAGCTAGAACTTCTAGTACAATGTTGAATAACAATGGTGACAGTGGGCATCCTTGTCTTGTTCCTGATCTTAGGGGGAAATCTTTCAACCTTTCCCCATTGAGTATGATGTTGGTTGTGGGTTTTTCATATATGCCTTTTATCATATTGAGGAATTTTCCTTTTATTCCTATCTTTTGAAGTATTTTTATCAAAAAAGGATGTTGGATTTTGTCGAATGCCTTTTCTGCATCTATTGAGATGATCATGTGTTTTTTTTCCTTCAATTTGTTAATGTGGTGTATTACATTGATTTTCTTATGTTGAACCAGCCTTGCATACCAGGAATAAATCCCACTTGGTCGGGATGTATAAGTCTTTTGATATGCTGTTGGATTCGATTTGCAAGTATTTTGTTGAGAATTTTTGCATCTATATTCATGAGAGAGATTTGTCTGTGATTTTCTTTTCTTGTGGAATCTTTATCTGGCTTTGGTATTAGAGTGATGTTGGCTTCATAAAATGTGTTGGGTAATTTTCCCTCCTCTTCAATTTTTTGGAAGAGTTTAAACAGGATTGGTGTTAATTCTTTTAGAAATGCTTGGTAGAACTCACCTGTGAAGCCATCTGGTCCTGGACTTTTCTTTGCTGGGAGATTTTTGATGACAGATTCAATCTCCTTAATTGTGATTGGTTTGTTAAGTTCTTGTATTTCTTGTTGTGTCAGTGTAGGTTGGTTATGAGTTTCTAGAAATTTGTCCATTTCATCCAGGTTGTCTAGTTTGTTGGCATATAGTTTCTCATAAAATCATCTTATGATTCTTTTTATTTCTGTGAGGTCATTTGTAATTTCCCCCTTTTCATTTCTGATTGTATTTATTTGCATCTTCTCTCTTTTTTTCTTTGTTAGTCTAGCGAGGGGTTTGTCAATTTTATTGATCTTCTCAAAGAACCAGCTTTTGGTTTTGTTGATTTTCTCTATTGCTTTTTTGTTCTCATTTTCATTTATTTCCGCTCTAATATTTATTATTTCTTTCCTTCTTTTTGCTTTGGGATTGGTTTGCTGTTCTTTCTCTAGTTTCTCAAGTTGTTCAGTTAAATCTTTGAGTTTAGCTCTTTCTTGTTTCTTAATATAGGCATTTAGGGCTATAAATTTCCCTCTCAAGACTGCCTTCGCTGTATCCCATAAGTTTTGATATGTTGTGTTCTCATTTTCATTTGTCTCAATATATTTACTGAGTTCACTTGCAATTTCTTCTTTGACCCACTGAATATTTAGGAGTGTGTTGTTCAGTCTCCACACATTTGCAAATTTCCTTTTTTCCTGTCTGTTATTGATTTCTAGTTTCGTTCCATTATGATCTGAGAAGGTGCTTTGTATAATTTCAGTCTCTTTATATTTGTTGAGAGCTGCATTGTGACCTAACATGTGGTCTATCCTGGAGAAAGATCCATGGGCACTTGAGAAGAATGTATAACCCGCTGAGTTTGGATGCAGTGTTCTGTATATGTCTGTTAGGTCTAACTTGTTTATCATATTGTTCAAGTTCTCTGTTTCCTTGGTGATCTTCTGTCTAGTTGTTCTATCTAATGATGTGAGAGGGGTGTTGAAGTCTCCGACAATTATTGTAGAAATGTCTATTTCTCCCTTCAGTTTTGCCAGAGTTTGTCTCATATATTTTGGGGCACCCTGGTTAGGTGCGTAGATATTTATGACTGTTATATCTTCCTGGAGGATCGTCCCTTTTATTAATATATAATGGCCTTCTGCATCTCTTATCACTTTTTTGCATTTGAAGTCTGTTTTGTCTGATATTAGTATAGCTACCCCTGCTCTTTTCTGTTTACTATTAGCGTGGAGTATCTTTTTCCAACCTTTTACTTTCAGCAGGCTTGTATCCTTGTGTCTGAGGTGAGTTTCTTGTAAACAGCATATGGATGGCTCATGTTTTTTTATCCATTCTGTCAGCCTATATCTTTTGATTGGGGAATTTAATCCATTCACATTCAATGATATTACTGAAAATGCACTATTTATTTCTTCCATTTTATTCTTTGGTTTTCATATGTCATCTTAATTTTGTCTCTCTTTTTACTCTTTTGGTTATCCTTTCTGCTTTTCTTTCTTCTATACTCTCCTCCAAGCCTCTCTCTCATGTCTTTTTCTTTCAGGTTCTAAGGCTTCCTTTAATATTTCCTGCAAAGATGGGTTCTTTTTTGCAATCTCTCTTAGTTTCTGTTTGTTTGTGAATACTTTATATTCACCTTCATATTTGAAGGACAGTTTTGCTGGATAAAGAATTCTCGGCTGGCAGTTTTTCTCTTTCAGTTTCCTAATTGTATCATACCACTGTCTTCTTGCCTCCATGGTTTCTGAAGAGAAATCTGCACTAAGTCTTACTGGACATCCTTTGTATGTGGTCGTTTGCTTCTCTCTTGCTGCTCTGAGAATTTTCTCTTTATCTTTTATATTTGACATTCTGAATAATATGTGTCTTGGCGTAGGTCTTTTTGGATTTATTCTTTTTTGGGTACGGTGTGCTTCTTGGACATGTAAGTTCATTTCTTTCGTGAGAGTTGGGAAATTTTCAGCTATTATTTCCTCAAATACTCTTTCTGCCCCTTTTCCTTTCTCTTCTCCCTCTGGAACTCCCATGACACGTATGTTCTTGCGTTTTGTATTGTCATTCAACTCTCTGAACCCCTGCTCAATTTTTTCCATTCTTTTCTCTCTCTGTTCTTTTCTCTCTTCAATTTTAGCTGCTCTGTCTTCAGTATCACTTATTCTTTCTTATATCATTTTGAGTCTGCTGTTGTATGCTTCAAATGTATTTTTCACTTCACCTATTGTGTCTTTCATTCCCATGACCTCCGTTACTTTTCTGTTCAATTCTTCTTTGCGTTCGCTCAATGACTTCTTGATGTCACTGATCTCTTTAACTATATTCTCTTTCATCTCATTAATTTGATTTTGGAAATTTGTGCTCATCTCACTGATTAGTTCTCTCAAATTCTGCATCTCTTGTGGGACTTTGCTGTATTCCTTTTCTTGGGCCATGTCTTCTATTTTCTTAGTATGGCTCGTAATTTTTTGCTGCTGCTTAGGCATCTGGTTAGTTTGTATTTTACTTAGATGCTCTATCTCTTTCTCTTTTATGGGGTTTTAGTGGCAGGAGGCTGTGAGTTACCACCGCACTTTGATTTTTGGCTCAACCTTGATTGTTAGGATTGTTCTGCTGGTTGCTCAAAACTGGGCACTGGACCCAGTAGTTGATTGTAGAGTCGTTTCCTAGGGCCTTGGGCAGGGAGGCTATAGAGGCCAGGAAAAGCCTCTCTTACTTATTAATTTTCTTATGTGCACTTCCTTGGTCTGCCAGGAGATGGCGCTTGTTGGAAGCTCTCAATTCAATGCCTGGTCAGAGCGTATTTGTTGTGACACAGGCCAGATCAATGTGATAGAGCTTCCTGTCTGGGGGCTAAGAATCCTGTGATTCAAACTTTCTGAGACAGTTCTCCAGACTTCTCTCATAGCGCCCCCCTTTTCCCAGCTAGGAAATATTTCCACTCCCTTCTGAATCCTCAACAATCAGTCCCTGTTAGTAGAGGAGGAGATTGGGAGATTTGTATATCTTTAGCCCCTTGCAGGCTCCAAGGCAAACAATGGTGCAGCCCTTCCCAGCCTGGAAGGGCTCTCAGGACAGGGCAGACCAAACCTGGGAGTCCAAAGCAGGGTCAGCCCCAGGCTCTCTCTTCCCTCTCCCATGGAGTCCTCAACAATTAGTCCAGGCTAGAAGAGAGGGAGGTTGGGAGGGTCGGATTTCTCCAGTCCTTTCTAGGCTCCAAGGGCAAACCGCCGTGTGGAAGGGTTCGTGGGGCTCTGCAGCCCAAATTTCAGGTCAGAACCTGAATCAACCTAAGGCTGTGTCCCTCTCTCTCCCCTTTCCGGTAGTGGCAGATCCCTGAAGCCCCCTTTGTCTGTGGTCGCAGGACCAGAGGCCCAAGAATTCTGAAGAGTATGGCGGAGGGTGCCGGCAGCAGCAGAAGCTGCTACTTGCAACTCATGGTTCTGTTGTCATGATTTCCCTCTTCTGTCCCTCTCTCCTCTGGGTGGTGTGCAGCCTTCACCTGCTGTCCTAAACCCTAGAAGATCTTTTTCAGGGCTGTTTCAGCTTGTTCTCTAGCTATTTTTCTGGAGAAGAGATTCCCGTGTCTTACTAGTCCGCCACCTTCCCGGAAGTTGCTTAATGTATAGAATTTTGAACTGTCTCGATCCCTTTTAGTCCTAACTGGCATTGCTTTTGCCAATACAACTCTCTTAAAAACTTTGTGGGTGTCAGTGTATCTGTTGTGGTCTGCTTTATGTGACAAAAACCCCGTTCACAATTCTTTTTGAGACATGCCTCTCTCTACTCCTGGCATATTGAAGCCATTTTTCTTGCTGAGAGGGTCTACTAAGAACTAACATAAATCTTTCAGAGGGTCATATAGTCACACTCTTGACTTGATCTTTACACTAAGGACATTTCTTATTTTGAAAATAATTTACTGGGTTGAGGCACAGTAACTAAGAAACAATTTTGTTTTCCAATCCACTAAGTCGTGGCCACACTCTAGTAACTCCAAATTCTGCTTGGAAACTGAGCCGTTCTTTCGTTAGCTCCTCTCTCTTTCCATACCTTATCAGAGCCAGCTAAAAGAAACCAAATGACACTTTGAATATTCTGCCTGAAGATCATCTTGCCAAAGCCCACAGGTTCATTAGATAACATTTTCTATTATACGAATTACCACAGGCAGCACCGGTTTGAACAGACATTTTCTACTGTGCACCTAGGCCAGCGTTTTTCCAGACTTCTATAATAGTCTCTTCATTATTTCCCAACCTCCACAACAGTTGGCTTGAAAATTTTCCAGCCTTTGGAAATAGTTTTCTCTTTGCTTTTCTAGCCTCTGTTTTCTGCTCAGCCTTAAAGACAGTGCCCCATGTTTGAGACTTTTGTAGCAGTTGCACCCCTACTCCTAGGTGCCAATTTCTCTATCAATTAGTTTTATTGCGTCACAAACCATCCCAAAATATAATGGCTTACAACAACCGTCACTTATTTAGCTCACGATTTTGTAGATCAGCCATTTGGGCTGGATTCAGCTGGAAGGTTCTTCTGCTCTCAGCTGGGCTCACTCAGGCGTCTAAGGTCAGCTGCTCGTCGGCTATGTGACCTGATTCTAATGGTTGTCTGGCTTAGTTGGGACATATAGACATTGAGTCTTGGGTCTATCATCATATCACAGGTTAGTCTAGGCTTCTTCACATGGCAGCCGTAGCAGGGGTCCTAAGAGCAACAAGAGAAAGCCCCAATGCACAATTGCTTTTCAAGTTCTGCTTACATCACATTTGCTAATATCCTATTGACAATAAGGATTACAACATGCTTCCTTGACACAGTTATCATTAATCAGTACAGTTACTGCTTCTTGAACAAATGTAGGACTTTAGAACCTTCTAAATTCGTTGTTCCCTCTCCTGATTATATAAATATGCCATTGCTGCCATGTATTTTAATTTCATATGGGTTTTTTTGTTTGTTGGTTTGTTTGTTTGTTTAGAAGGTACTGGGGATTGAACCTCATACATACGAAGCAGGCGCTCAACCACTGAGCTACACACTTGCTCCGCTCCATATATATTTTAAACTGAATAAGATGCTATTATTATTAATGTCTTATACAAGCAATATTTATTTAAAACTCTCCACATAATTATCATTTTCTTTGTTATTTATTCCTCCTCAAATCTCCGAGCTCCTTTTTGGGATCATTTTCCTGCTACCAGAAAATTATCCTTTATATTTCCTTTATTTCAGGTTCTGTGGTGAAAAACTCAAGTTTCCTTGTTTATTTAAAATGTCATTCATCACCTTTATTCTTTTTTACTGCAAATATTTAAAGTGCTTAATTTGATATATTTTGACATATATATCCACACACACACACCGTGAAGCTATCATCACCATCAAAATACATCCATCACCCTAAAGTTTCCTCATGCTCCTTTATAATCCTCTCTCCATTTATTGCTGAGTGGCATTCTATAATAAAAATATGCCACACAATGTTTCTATCCATTCACCTGTTAGTGGACATTTGGGTTTCGGTTTGTTTGTTTGTTTCAGTTTTAAGCTATTACAAATAAAGTGTACAAGTCTTTATATGGATATATGCTTTCATTTCTTCTAGAGAAGTGCCTAGTAGGGGAATGGCTGGATCATATATTAGGTGTATGTGTAACATTTTAAGAACCCACAAGACTACTTTCCACAGTGATTCACAATTTTACAACCTCCACACCAATACGTCAGAGTTCTAGTTCCCCTACATCTTCATCAACACATTTTATTTTAGCCATTCCAAGAAGTGTGTAGAGGTATATCATCATTTTAAACTTGAACATCTCTAATTACTAGTGATGTTAAGTCTCTCTTCACATGCTTATTTACCACCCATTTATTTTCTTCAGTGAAGTGTCTATTCAAATATTTTGCCAAAATTTTTTGTTGTTTATTTTCTTACTATTGGGCTTTGAGAGTTCTTTAACTATTCTGGATACAAGTCCGTTTTCAGAAATATGATTTGCAAATATTTTCTCCCAGTCTGGCTTCGGTTTTCATTTTCTTAACAATATATTTCATAAAGTATATTTTAATTTTGATTAAGTCCAACTTATTGTTGTTTTACATATCCTATTTTCCTGTTTTCTACATATCTTACAATTTTTTATTAGATACCAGACATTGTCTTGTTTCCTGTGACTTTTGTTAAGTCTTAAAATTAGGTAACATAAGTCTGAACATTGATTTTCTTTGTCCAAATTATTTTGGCTATTCTAAGTATGGTACACTTCCATATGTAGTTTAGAATCAACTTTGCAGTTTCCACCAAAAAGTCTGTTAGGATTTTGATTGGAATTACCTTGAATCTGCAGACTGATTTGGGAAAAACTGACTTCTTACAATATTGAATCATCATGTCCATGAACATTATGTATCCCTGCATTTATTTAGTGTTTTCTTTAATACACTTCAGCAGTATACAATTAATTTTTCAGTAGTACAATTAATTTTCTGTGTTGACTTTGTATCCTACAACCTTGGTAAAATTGCTTACTAGTTGCGATATTTATTTGTAGATTTGTTAGGATTTTCTAAGTACACAATCATGTGATCTAAAATAAAAGTGAACTGACATATACCCTTCAGGGACAGAAAACTGCTGGAAAATCTTAGAGGTCAATTCTCCAATTACAAAAACAATTTTTTGGAAGAAGTATTTCTAGTGGGTCCCATTTGCGATAATGTTTCTATTGAAAAACTCTTTAACAGAACAGAAAGCTCCAGTTGGCATTTCTGGGATATGTCCAATTCGCACATCTACATCTCCCCCACACCACACCCAGACACAGAGATGTAACATGTATTCCACCACTTGCCTCTGAATAACGAGGCTTCTGTCATAGTTTGGAGGGATGGGGATTGTTGCTGTTTTTTCACATTTTTAAAACCCTTTTTATTTTGAAAGATATATAATCACAGGAAGTTGCAAAGGTATGCCAGGAAGGTCTCATGCACCCTTTATCCAACATCCCCCAATCTTATCATCTTGCCTAAAGTACACTGTCAGAACTGGGAAATTGACATTGGTACCATTCACAGAATTTATACAGATTTCCCCAGTTATATATGCACTCATATGTGTTTCTGTGGGTACTTCAATGCAATTTTATCATATATGTGGTTTCTTCTAATTACCACCACAATGGATACAGAATTGTGCATCACCATGAGACTCCCTTGGGCTTCCCCTTTAGAGCCACAGCACCATCCCCAGCCCCTGGTGATCCTAATCTGGTTTTTCTTTTAAAATTAACCTTTCGGTCATAGCTTTTTGTAAATATCATTCCTCCCTCCCGAGATGGTTCCCTCCTCTGTTTGCTCTTTGTTTTTGCTCATTGTTTTTTGTTTGTTTGCTTTGCTCATCGTCTGCTTGTTTTTTCTTTAGAAGGCACCGGGAACCGAACCCAGTACCTCCAAGTGGGAGGCAGGCTCCCAGCTGCTCAAGCCACATCTGCTCTCGTTCTGTCATAGCTTTGTTTTTTTTAAACAATTTATTGAGGATATCATTCATACATGAACATACATAAACTATAAGGGCTCCGTAAACATCGTGAAGTTACAAAACAAACATGCATAACATCATACAGGGCTCCCACACATCACCCTCCCCCCAAACACCCTGCATTGTAGTGAAACATTTGTTAACAAATCATGAAAGAGCGTCGTCAAAGTATTACTACTAACTATAGTCCATATCTTCCTCCTTTTTTTTTTTTTTTTTAATATGGAACGCTTCACGAATTTGCGTGTCATCCTTGCGCAGGGGCCATGCTAATCTTCTCTGTATCGTTCCAATTTTAGTATATGTGCTGCCGAAGCGAGCACTTCCTCCTTTTTTTAAGGATTTATTTATATATGTATTTATTTTTATCCATTTTTGCACCCCCCACCCCGTTTTTGCTGTTTCTGTGTCCATTTCCTGCCCTCTCTTCTCGTCCTTCTCCTCCTGTCTTCAATGGGATTCCATCCTTTTTGATTGTTAATCTTGGAGGAAGCAAGGCCCATCTTCACCTGGAAGCTGGAAATTGCCAGATACCAGCTTTCCCAGCATACTTTGCAGCTGGGGCAAGGGTGTCTGACCCGTCAATCAGGTGCCTGTGGGACATGCAAAGCTGCAGACAGTGGAGATCAGGGTGACCCCACCTTGGGGTTTCCAGGATGAGCAGAGTCACAGTGCCCACAGCCTTGCCACCACGTCCAGCAGCGAGGCCAGACGAGTGGGATGTCCGGGGTTTAAGACCAGGAGGGGCAGCTGTCTTCACGGGGTCGGCTCCGTGGGGCCGTCTCTGCACTTCTGCATGCCTGACCTCTGATTCAGCCCACACTGTTGGTTCCTGTTTCAGGCACCTTCCCTGACCGCCTGCGACCGTCCCAGCATCTTTTCAAACAAAGCTGGTTTCTGTAGTTGCACTAAAAATCTCATCATAGAATACATTTCTCCCCTAAACCAAATTCATGTAGATTCAAGGCTGAGTGCATGAATTCATGAGAACTGAAAAAAAAAAATTAAAAAAAAAAAAAAATTAACTGCCATGATCACCAATTAATGGTTGTATTCCATGAAGTGTGCATTTTTGTAGGCAGTGCAGAACCTCAGAAAATATTATTTTTTTAGTGTAACCTTCTTTTTCAGAAGAAAAGAAATGTATACCAGCCAAAGTTTAGAAAAAGAAAAACCAGAAAGCCAAAGCAAAAAATGAAATGTAATTTATGAACCAAACACATAAAAGGCACACAAAAACAGTCTTTAAATATATTGCATAAAAGAAGAGAATAAAGAAAACATTGCTTCTTTCTTAGAAGGGGACAGAAAAGAATGAGTAGTAGATGATAGGGAAAAAAATCACAAAATAACATTTGGATCTGGCCTGACCTTAATCAAAATTAAAAATGATGATAAGGTATAGAAAAGCCTAGTTAACACGTGAACTTGGAAAAGGAAGGACAAAGTTGCAGTTATTTTGAAACTAAGTAAGAAGCAAAGAAAATTGATGTGAAGAAGCTGAGGTCCTGCAGACAGCGGATCTTAGAAACTTGCCAGCAACTGTAAACTCAGCAAACACGTAGGGAATATTCCTAGTTTCACGGAGCTGGTGATTGTAGAAACATTCCAGCTTATCCTCATATCCCTAATCTATAGGTAAAAAAATGGGGGTCTGACACACAAACGTGCCCAAAAGTCACACAGTCAGAGTGGCCCAGTTGAGGGTGAAATGCCCAGTCGCGGTGCCTCTTCCTACATCTGCCCTACTGGGAGGGAAGGGGGAGGTGGAGAGGTGTGAAGAGAGACAATGGCCCCAGGCAAAGCCTGTCATTCCAGACCTTCTGTGTGGGTCAGAGGAGGAGGCCTGGGCCATGCCTCAGGGGCCCACAGGCAGGTGCCCTCCCCACCCTCCACCCTGGTAATAAACTAACTGCTGGCAGAGACAGAGAAGCCAAAAGAACTCTTGGCCCAGATCAGATAGGTCTTGCCTCAACTCCACAGCTTGCTAGTTTTGACCTTGGGAAAGTTATTTTCCTGCTCTGGGCCTCCATTTCCTAGTAAAATGAGGAGATTGGATAAGATGATCTTTGCCACTGCTTCAAATTCTAACAGTCTTTGCTCCTAGCTATGATTTGAAAACCCACAGAGGGGTTCTGGGAAAATTCATGAAGCCTGAGAAAAACTATCATTTTCAGTTTACAGAGAAAACAATGCTAGGGAATGACTAAATTAATCATAACACATCCAGACAAAGGAGCATTTGCAATATAAAAATTCTTGCATTCAAAGAATGTTTAATGACCTGGGGACATGCTTATATATAAATTCAAGTGAAGAAAATTGAGAAAATTTTGTCACTGCCTATGGCAATAGTGACAAAAAAGCAGAGAAGAAAGAATGGAAGGCTATGGAGCTTTAGCACCCCTCCTCACTGCCTCTTCCCTGCACACCTCTGCTGGCTGGGTAGAGCCTCCAACACGCCCCACCCTCTCCCACCTCCAAGCTTTGAAGCAGGTTCTTCCCTCTTTGCACCATAGTGTTTCTTCAAGAGGCATCTGAAATGCAGCTCTTCTCTGTGCTCCCAAATCATGTCAAACTACAAGGACTGTTGAAATGCACAAGTAATGTCTCTAGCGCCTATTATGCATCAGCAACTGTTCTAAGATTGCAAGTGTGTATTAGCACATTGAATCTTTGCAGCAACCCTGCAAAATCAGTCCTACTGTTGTCTCATTGATGGCTAAGGAAACTAAGGCTGAACAGAAAGAAGGCCAACAGATGAGGGTGTGGAACAGACAGGATGAAAGTCTAAAGTACTAGAAAGTAACACATTATAATGAATGTAACAAACACTGTCCATTTATGGATGTGATTGTGGCTGAAACGAGTACTCTAGGAAGGTCAATGTCAGGTGGATGACAGTTGGAGAATAATATTGGGAAGATATAACAATGATTTTGGAAGTAGATGAGGATTGTGGTTAATAATATAAATACAGGAATGTTCTACTACAGGGTTTTAAGAATGTGGTGATACATGGGGAAATTATAACTATTGTAATTTATGGACTATAGTTAACAACAACATTGTAACATTTCTGTAGCAAAAGCAAAGTTGGTACTGTATTAATGTGAAAGGTCAGAAAAAGAACATGTGGCTTGGTTTTGTGAGATATGAATATGAGTAATCCTTTTTTCTCTTCTTCATTTTTTTTTTTTTTTCGTTCATAAGGAGAACTTGACTATATTATTTAACTAATCTGTGTTCATCTGTGTATCTTTCTGAACGCTCGAGGAACTACTGAATTAGCAGTTGGTATTAGATGAGATAAAAGTGCTTGAAGGGGAGCAGGTGTAGCTCAGTGGTTGAGAGCCTGTTTCCCATCTATGAGGTGCTGGATTCAATCCCCAGTACCCTCTTAAAAAAAAAAAAAAAATGCCTGAAAGAAGTAATGTTTCCATAACTTGTTGAGCTGCCTCTTTCCATTCTTTTATTTTTGTGAATTTGAAACAAAGTTGCTATTTAAAAAATAATAATGTACACCCCAGACTGCCCTCTGCATGGTGGAACGTGTGTGTGGTGATCCAGAAAGGTGATTGCAACTTGCTCCCAGGGGGCTTCACATGTCAGAGGTTGGAGGGTCTCCAGCACCCCTTCTGCTCCAGTGGGCCTCAAACTAGGTCGCTCCCTCTGGCAGAGGAGAGTAAAATCATATCCCCAGAGTTCTAGAGGTTTCACCAAACTCTATTTTTCTGAAGGCTTGTGCTTCATCTTTAAAATAAAAGTGAATTTTCCATTCTAGTCCACAAGTTAACTATATTTGCTTTCATGTTTAAAATAGTGCTCCAAATATGCAAGTAAAATTAATGTTCCAAGAAGTTGGGACCTATACGTGCTGGGGCCCTTCCTTTACCCTCACATACCACCAGGCACCCCAGCGTGAGAAATGCCAGGCACTGGGCACGTGAGAGGATAACAACTCAGAAAGTCTGAGGTGACTCGCCCACGTCCATCCAAGGAGTTGGCAGAAATAAAAAGTGTGATGTTTTGTGCTGTCCGGGTATTTGGATGTAAGGATGTTCAGATCCTTAGTCAACAGGAGCTGCCTGTTCGTCCAGGTGTGCTGGGAAGAACTTGGCTCACACCCTGCCTGATGGCCCCTCCCTGCTCCTGGGACAGTCCAGTCAGTTTCATTCTAGTCCTGGCATTGTCCTTTCAGGCTGTGGGAGACAAGGGCCCACCAGGCCTGCGATGGGGATGCTGCCCTGGCAAAGCCCCTCCCAGGACCAGCAGTGAGGCAACCGGGAAACCCTTCTGGGCCCTTCCATCTCTCAGGGAAAGAGGAAGACTCCTTCCCAAGGCTTTAAAACCTCTGTGCCAGCTACATCCGGTATTATGGTGCCACTGTTAAGAATGATGTGCACAAAGAGGTTTAAATGATAGGAGAAACACGTATATTTTAATGTTAGGTAAAAGAAGCAGGTTGCAAAATCGAATACACAATATGAGCTCAACTTAAAAAAAAAAAAAAGAAAAGAAAAGAGAGAAAGCATAGGCAAAGGAATTAGGCCTTGGCAAGGAAGGAATTAGCCCAAAAGGTTAACAGTTGTAGTCCCAGGAAATCAGGAAAGTAGGGTGGTGGGTAAGGATTGCTATGTGTTACATTTTTACATTTTCTAAATTTCCTCTGTGTGTGATGGGAGGGAGGGATTAGAGAGAAGTTGCCTTTTGCCAATTCAAGAAAATACCAGTGTGAACCATAGTATATCCAAATATCAATATAAACCAAAAGTAGAATTTTTAAAAGACTTGAAGGTGAGTATCCATATCTCTGATGTATCTATATATCCATACTAGGCTATTGTAGCTGCCAACTAATTGATGGTGATAAAATAGGCAAGAATAAGTTGTTATTAGCAAATTGTCTTGGAAAGAGTGCTTCTAAAATTCTTGAAAGTTTATACTTTCAAAAAGATTAAATATTTCCCATATAATCCTGTTTATTTTATGTACCATGTTCTTGGTTCCTTTGGTAATTTGGGTAAGGATTAGGTTGGTTCTCCTTTTAAACTATCACAAATGCACAGAATTCCTGCACTGGGATTCCAGGGCACATCTGACTTTAACCAAGACTGTGGTGGAGGGACAACCACCCAGGGGAAAGTGGCTGGGAGGATCTAGTCCAGCTCTCCCCTGGCCCCCTTGGGCCCTTGAGGGGGCCCGTCTTTATCTCTTCCAGGGCCCCATTTCCTCACCTGTAAAATGAGGAGCATGCCCCAGACATATCAAAGGTCTCTCCCAGTCATTCGTTTTTCACTTATAGTTATTGAGGCCTACAGGTGCCAGGCACAGCTCCAGACAACAGGAACAGGAGTGACCAAAGCAAAGTCCAGGTTTCCTTGGTGTTTGAGCACCGCGTTGGATCATTACTCACCTGTGTCGTGCCAGTTTCACTGTCCTGCCAACTAGCCTGGGGTTCATGCTCCTATGTTCCCACAGCCTTACCCAGCCCTAAGCACCCTTAGTTTTTCAATTAGAAGGAAAACAGCACAGTATCTTCACAGAGGAGGGACTTGATAAGTGTTTGTTGAATGAATAATAAAGATGATGCAATAGGTTAGACACTTTACAAGCATTACCCCCTGTCGTCCTTTTATTGACTCTAAAAGGTAGGTAATTTATTGAGGAGGAAAGAGGTTGAGAGAGGTTAAGTGACTTGCTCAAGACATACAGTTTGTAAGAGGTGGATCCTGGATTCAAGCTCAGGTCTCTACATGAATGAAAGACAATGGAGTGGGAAACAGAACAGTTTCTGAGATATCTCACATGTGTCGTGGGGACAATAAGTTCTTCAGAGAAGGGAAAGATTCTTGAGGGCAGAGTGGGCTGGGAAGAAATTAGGGTAGAAGTGGGACTTCAGCTGGGCTTTGAAGGATGAGATGGGGCGAGTGGTGAAAAGGACAGCCTGTGAATCTATGAAGACAACAGTCCCCAGGCAAACGACATGGGATTGGAGCCAGCTGATGCAGAGTGCCTTACCCAAACGGTTAGTCTGATGAAAGCCTGCTCCAACGGCTGCAAAGTTTTGAGAAAATGATTGTTCAATATGTGCAAAAAATTGCCAGCCTGACCAAGCATGTGGAGGAGCTGGAAAAAGAAACAAGGGGCTGTCCCTGGTGTGAATTTCAAATGCTGGGGCAGAGCTGTTGGCACTCTAGCTCCTGGGCCCAGCCCTGAGCAAGGCACTGGGGGATCAGGGACGCTGCCTGCGTCCCTCTTTGGTGAGGTAAGGAAGGGCCCGTCCTACATCACCGCAGCAGAGACGCGGCCTCCGCTCTGTGGGGCTCAGACCCAGCAAACTCCAGGAAGCGGTTATTTCACAGATGCCGAGACATGCAGAGGCCCTCCCAGGATGACTCTGGTCCTGGTGCCCTGAGTTCTAGATCCAATTCTGCCGTTTATGGAGCTGGAGCGATTCACTGCCCCACTCGAGGTCCTTGAATAGTAAGTGTAAGGGAGGGCAATGCCTTCGGGGGGATCAAATCAGTTGAGATCAGTTTAGCAAGTCGAGACCAGGACTTTTTGGAATCAAAAATATCAAGGTGCCTTACAGGTGGGAAGTTTGGTGAGATTTACATTTCAGTTATGTATTTGTTGTGGATAGCAATGTAAAGTGGACTTCTCATCATGTACCATGCTCAAAAACGTTTGAAAGCCCCTGACATAACATCTAAGAGCGAAACGTCTGGAGTCAGACAAACTGCGTTAGAATCACAGCTTAGCCTCTTTCCAGCTGTGTGAGTTACATTTGGCTAGTCTGTATAAAAAGACCACACCAACTTAGGAAAGCTCAGTGCTGTAATCTCTACAGGTCTGTTAATTCAAAAACAAGACTCTAGAATGGTCATATACAAGAACCATGTATGATTGGCTATTCTATATAAAAAGACTGGGAGTGGATGTAGCTCAAGTGGTTGAGCACTTGTGATCCTAGGTACCTCCTAAAAGCAAACAAATGGAAAAACCTACTCTCATTGGGAAGCAGATGTAGCCCAGTGGTTGAGCGCCTGCTTCCCATGTACAAGGTCCTAGGTTCAATCCCCGGTACCTCCTTAAAAAAAAAAAAAAAAGACTACACCAGTTTAGAACAGTTCAGTGCTGTAATCTCTGTATGTCTGTTAAATGAAGAACAAGACTCTAGAATGGTCACATACAAGAACCGCGTACTTTACTATAACTGAATCAACTCCGACAACATGTGCCAGGTAAATGATACTTCTAAAATGTCCAAACTAAGCCATTGCCAAATGCGACCTATAACATTCACTTTTCCTATAGTTCTTCCTCCTGTCAAGATGTGGACATCTCTAATGATGAAACAGGCCACTGGGGCACATATACAACTGAAGAAGCCAGAAGAAATACCATCCTGGCCAAAATCAATGAGACCACCTTCCCAGCATCCCTGGTCTGGGAAACCAGCCTGCTTCACTCTGTGGCCAGTACTGCCTTCGTGGCCTGTGGTGTGCTGTCTGTATCCAGGATAATATCCACCAAAGATGAAGAAATACTCTCCATGAATGACACGAAGACCAAGGGAAAGTACACCAGCATCCAGTGCCAAAAACTGGTAAAATATGAACAGCCTGCACCATGATCCAACTGCCCATAAGGTCTACATGTACAATGACAGCTCCTAAGTCCACTACGATGTTTATATTGGTAATGACGTGTGAGGAAGACAACAGGAGGGTCTGGGCCATGCCAAAGAATGATGATCCTTGACACTGGAGGTAGGAAAACTAGACACATCCATATTTGTATCTTGGTTCGTTTGCTGTGTAGGTCTGCTTGTGTCTTTCTCTTACATAGGAGGTTTTCCTCAAATGCTTGGTGACCTTAGCTGTCTTTTCATGTATAAAAATGAGTCATCAAAATCCAATTGGTACCCTATAACCCAACAATTCCACTCCCAGGTGTATCCCAGCAGACAAGCAAATTAAATACATGCCAAAAGCATCATACAAGAATGTTCAGCCCCACCCCAATCAAGATGGAAGAGTGAGAAGCTTCAGGGACCTGTCCCCCCACAGAAGTGTTGGACAACCAGCAAGAACTGGCAGAAACATCATTCTCAAAACTCCAGAAAACAATGAAAGGACTGCAGTAACAGGATGAATGCTGAATCAAGAAAAAGGCTACTTAAAAGTGATAGGTTCTTGTGGCACTCTGCCTGGCTCCTTCCTCACCTCTCACTGGCTTGGTGCAGAGCTGGCCTGTGCTCCCTGTACCCAGATCCCTGGTCCTGGCTCTGGAGGGAGCAGAAAAACTCTTGTGCTCATACTGGGAACATATATGTCTGGCCCAGTCTGTCTGGCGGTGGCCTCAGGGACTCACCAGCATGAACTTGTCCTGCATGTAGAAGACAGCTCACAGTACTCTTCTACCAAATGCTGTGGGAGAGCAGTCAAGTCATGCTACCTGGGACAAGGGATTTCTGGATGTAGGACATAAGTGCAGTGCTGGAAACTGTGAGGAAACTGTTTCCTAGGGAAGAAGGGACATTTGTATCTGTGTGAACAGGGGAACTCTTAGGGCACTGGTTCATGCCTAAGACAAGATGCATGCTCAGAAAGGATCAGGGAGGCCCCTACACTTTGGCCTAGAGCTATTCTCCAAACTCATTATATGGATAAGCCCTGAAGTAGAGCACTTGCAGAGGTCAACCTGCAAAGATTTTCTTTTTCCCTTCCTTTTTTTTTTTTTTTTTTTTTAATACCCTTCTAGCATTCAAAGAAAGCTCTTCCATAACCTTAGCTGGATATAAGCTTAAGTCTAAATTCCAGTGATAACACATTAAAATATCAAAATATCCAAGTTTCAACATGCCTGCAAAACATACAAAGAAATGGGAAGTGATGGCCCAGTCAAAGAAGAAAATTAAAGTAATAGAAACCATCAATGAGGAGAACCAGACCTGGGATATACCAGACAAAGACTTTCAAAAAATGGTGCTAATTACATTTGAAGAAATAAATAAAACCATGGACAAAGAACTAAAATAAATCAGGAAAACTAGATGAACACAAAGAGAATATCAAAACAGAGATGGAAATTATGAAAAGGAACCAAACAGAGCTGAAGACCATGGTAACAGAAATTTAAAATTCCCTAGAGGTGTTCAGCAGCAGATTGGAGGTGACAGAAGAAAGAATCGGTGAACTTGAAGATAAGACCACTGAAATCATCCAGTCTAAGGAGTAGAAAGAAGAAAACTGATCAGAGCCTGAGGAACCTGTGGGACACAGTCAAACATACCAATAATATGCATTGTAGGAGTCCCAAAAGGAGAAGAAAGAAAGAAAAGGCAGAGAGAATATTCAAAGAAATAATGGCTGACAACTTCCCAAATTTAATGAAAGACATGAATATATACATCCAAGACACTCAACAAACTCCAAACAGGATAGACTCAAATAGACCCAAGCTCTAGCATGTTATAATTAAATGACAAAGATAGAGAAAATTCTGAAAAATGCAAGAGAGAAGCTATTTGTCACATACAAGGGAGCCTCAATAAGATTAAGTGCCTATTTCTCATTGGGAATGATGGCGGCAAGAAGGCAGTGGGATGACATATTTAAAGTGCTGAAAGCAAAAATTGCCAACCAGGAATTCTATATCTGGCAAAACTGTCTTTCAAAAATGAGGAAGAGATTAAGACATTCCCTGATAAACAAAAGCTGAGGGAGTTTGTCACCACTAGATCGGCCCTACAAGAGATCCTAAAGAGAATTCTCCAGGCTGATAGGAAAGGACAATAGACAATAGATCAAAGTCACATGAAGAAATAAAGATTTCCAGTAAAGGTAATGACATGGGTAAATATAAATGCCAGTACTATTTTATTTTGGTTTGTAACTCCGCTTTTTACTTCTTACAGTATCTAAAAGGCAAATGCATAAAATGTAATGACAAATCAGTGATTTTGGACTCAATGTATAAACATGTAATTTATGACAAGAACATAAAGATGGGGGTATGGAAGAGTATAGGAACATAATTTTTGTATATTATTGAAGTTAAGTTTGTGTCGGGGGCGGATGTGGCTCAAATGGTTGGGCGTCTGTCTGCCATATGGAGGGACCTGGGTTTGATCTCCGGAACTTCCCGGTGAAATTAAAAAATATATATATATATATATATATATATAAGACACATGGGCTGCCAGGCTCTGTGTGCCAGTGAGCCGCCAGGCCCCGGGAGCTATGCAGCAAGATGATGACATAACGGGAGAGAGACGCAGGAGAGAGACAAGATGAGATGCTCTGAAAGCCAGGAACCAAGGTGGCGCAGGTGGCAGAACGCCTCTCTCCTACATCGGAGGTCTCCAGGATCGAATCCTGCTGAAGACTGGAGGAGGAGGATGAGAAGAGATGGCAGGAAACAGATACAGAGAATTGCCCAGCGAATGGACACAAAACAGCAAATGAGGAAGGTAGGGTTTAAAATGGATAAAGTAAATAAATAAATCTTTAAAAAAAAAAAAAAAGTTTGTGTCAAAGCAAACAAGATTAGTACAGGTTTAGGATATTGACTGTAAGCCCTATGGTGACTACAAAGAAAATATAAGAGAATATGCAAGTTCATAAAGACAGAAATTAGAGTACAGTTTTCCAGGGGTGCAGGGCAAGGGGAACAGGAAGTTAATGCAAAATGTGTATAGTACTTCTGTTTGGGAAGATAGGAAAGTTTTAGTAATGGAAAGTGGTGAAGGTATTGCAATATTTTGAACGTAATTAATCCCATTTAATGGTATGCTTGGGAGTGGTTGAGATGGGAAAGTTTATGTTGTATATATGTTCCCACAAATTTAAAAAAAGAACAACTAAAAAGACAATAACAATTAAAGACAATACATGATCCTGGTCAGGATCTAACAAGGGAAGAGAGAATAAAAGGACATCATTGAGACATATGAAAACAATGGCGTATAGACTGTAAGCTTTATACCAATGCTAAATTTCTTGAACTTGATAACTGCACTTTAAGGTAGATATGTAAGTGACTATCCTTGTTCATAGGAAATGTACATGGCAGTATTAAGGGTTCAAGAGCATGATGTATACAACCCACACTCAAGTGTTCAGAAAATGGATTGATAGAGATAGATAGATAGACAGACAGACAGATAGATACTGCAAATGTAGCAAAATGTTAAAATTGATGGATCTGGGTGTCTAGGGGGTTAGAGGTATGTTGGAGTTCTTTGTTTAGGATTTGTATTATTTTTAACTGTTTTAAGAATTTGAAAGTATTTCAAAATAAAAAGTTTTTTTAAAGAACAATATTTTTAGAAACTCTAGTTGTAAAAACCTGTGGCAGTTTGAGGTTATTTACGAATTCCAAAAAGAGAGCTTATGTTTGTAAACTGGTCTGTTCCTCTGGGTGTGATCCCCTTTGATTGTCTTAGATTCAGCTGAGATGTCTTTGATTAAATTATGTTAAGATTAGGGCTTTAATTCAACCACCTCAGTAGGGTGTAACTCAGGTTAAGTCCCCACCCCCTTGGTGGGCTTATAAACGGACACTCACAGAAGAATACACAGAGGAAGAGAAAGAGCTCCATAGACACAGCAGAGGAGAGGACTTTGATCCTGTGGCCCTGGGAAGAGAGATGAGCCATTTGCCTGATAGTTTGCAGCTGAGGAGAACAGAGCAGCTGAACTGAGGAAGCCCGGAAAGAAACAAACCCTATGCCAGCCCACAGCTGAGATCAGAAGCTGGGCCCACGGAGCCTTAAGAGGATGGGAGGAAAGACCATGCCCGCCATCTTACTTTGACAAACGGCAACTGACTTGGGTGAGAAAGTACTTCTTATGGTACCTTGAGTTGGAATCTTTAGGGCCTTGTAACTCCTTACTTATCCCCCATCCCTTGGCAATCACCAGGGTCCTGCCAATGAGAGTCCAGGAGCTGGGCTCACCAGTCCTGATAATCCCAGCCTCTCTTTCCACCTCTCTCTAGTTCCCTCTACCTGCCCAGCTCAGGCTGCCTTCCCCTTGCCCCTGAGTTGTCACAGTGGCTTCCTAACCAGCCTCCCTTCATCTCCTCTTGTCCCTTCCTCGTGCCCTCCCCCCCCCCCATGCAATCTTCCAGCATACTGCAACCAGAGTGAGCTTTAAAAATGCAAACCTGATCATGCACCCCACTCTTTATTCCCACGCTTCTGAGGATAAACGTGATACAAGCCCATGTGAGCTGGCCCCTCCCTTACTCTCCAGCTTCACCTTGTCTACTCTTCCCTCCCCCTCAGAAAAAGCTGACTTTCTTTTGGTTCCTGGGTGCACCCTGCCCCTTCCTGTCTCAGCACTTTTGCACCTGTTCCGTTTTTTTGGCCTGGAACACCCCCCAACACACACACACACACACTTTGCCTAGTTAATTTATGTATATCACCAGGGCCATTGACTCCATAGCTGTATACTGTATAATTATTTGATCCATGTCTTCCTTGATCTCTAGGCTGTAAATCCCATCAGGGTAGAGGCTGTGTGTTTCTTCCACCCTTAACCCCAGCACCCAGCACAGGGCCTGGCCCTTTTTTTTTTTTTTTTTTTTTTTGGTAATTTGGCACATTTATATGTGAAAGAAAAAACAACTAGAACTTGATATATCTGTAATACACAAACATATATAAATATTTTTAAATATTTTATTTTAATAATACTCTTTATCACTTCAATTTAAATCATTCCATTAGGAAAATTTCTTAAGAGTGACTATTGCTTCAAAATTGCTTTTCTGCGTTGTTACTTTGCAATATTCTACAAAAGTCAAAAATATAATCCGTACCTATTACAGGAAGCTTTTAATTCCTGTAATAAACATTTTACCTGTAAAAACATTTTAATAATAGAACGCAGCATTTATTTAGCAAATATGTGAAAATAAAATCTCTAGAACATTAGGATTTTGCTCCTTGGTTGCTTCAAATCGTTTTATCGGCTGAGTTCTTTGAGATGTATTAAGCAGATTGGTCCTGTCGATGGGCTGTGGACCGGACCTTCCTATAATTGTAAGAACATGTACACAGCAAAGTGCTTCCTCATGAAAATGAAGAAAACAGGGAAGCAGAGGAAGCAGATGTAGCTCAGTGTTTGAGTATCAGCTTCGCAAGTACGAGGTCCCAGTTCAAGCCCGATACCTACAAAAAATAAATAAATAAATAAAAAGAAGAACACCGTCATGAGGAGAATATATTAGAGAATTTTAAAGAACTGAAACTGTTAATCTTCAGACTAGGCATTGATCCACTTTTCTACAAAAACTTGTCAGGGATTGTCCCTTCGCTGGGCTCAGACAACAGCTAACTGGCTCCGCCCTCCTGAGAAACCGCATAGCAACGAGGCTCTCGCACTGGTCACACTCTTTGCTGTCTCCTGGGGCTCTCTGAATTCGATGTTTTCAGCATATAAAGGCGAAACTTCTTCTGATTGCCACCATCACAGGATCCCAATGATTATAATGACATAGGAGTTACAATAAAAAAAATACAAGGATAGCGCCTGCAAAAAATAACCAAGAAAACTGCTCCTTTTGCATACACGTCAAGTATTATGGACAGAGGTATTGTCAGGCTTAGTACAAGTGTGCCTATCAGTGATGAGGTCAGAAAGCGGCCCCACAACCCCAAGAACTGAGAGAGAACTGTGACAATAAGGCCATTAGTGGTAATGCTCACTAATTCTGCTTTATTGGGAAACTCAAAGTGCTCAAATCCAGTATAATGAAGTAAAAAGAAACCTGGCCATAAGAGCAGCAAATTAAACAGACCCACAAAACCAAAGAACCAGAGAGCATGACCCCAACAAGAGAACAAATGGAACCTATTGTGTCTCTTCCAGCAGATTTTTCAGGCCCAGACAGGTTTACCAGTACAACAACCTCCAATGCTTAGAATTACAGCTAATAGCTGAGAAAGGGTCAATCTATTTCCACTGGTACTTGGAAATATGGCAGCAAGGATTAAGGTAAAAGTCCAGAAGTTGAAGACAAAATATTAACTATAGCAACTTGTGTGTGTGAAATTGCTTCTTGATAGGACAAATTTGCCAAAAAACCACACAAAGGGGGGGAAAAAAAAAAGCTTAGTTTTGCTACATGAAGCCAGGACTTCCTACTTGGGAAGCAGATGCTCAATCATTTGAGCTACATCCACTCCCAGAACAGATTCCTGTTCTTTCACAGTAGAATATGACACGGGTGACAAATTAGCTTCCAATGCATGACTTGATGGTAGTTGTCAAATCTCCATAATATTACTGAACCTTATATGAGACTTTTTGGGAATTTTTTCAGTGTTTGTGCTCTCAGGCTTTTCACTTGAAAGATCATGAAATTTCATAGGAACATACAGAGAGTTGCTGAAAGAATTATTCATAGTTGTCTCTGTTGGGCAAGCAGCAAAGTAACCTTCAGCATCTGGAAAAAAAAAAAAAAGCTCTTCAAAATCCTCTTTTACACTGTTGTCTCCAAGGCTCCCAAATAATAAAGTTCAAAAGGTATAGAACAAACAGATGTTTTTGCAAAGGTGCTGAAGAATGGTTTGCTGTACTGAGTATAAACATACGAAGTAAGTTCTGAGGAAGCCACCCCTATCACATCAACAAGTAGAACAGCGATTCTGGGATTCATTCGGGTCATAATAAATACACACACCATTTGCAGTACCTTTTTTTTTTTTTAAGGAGCTGCCGGGTAATGAACCGGAACCTCGTCCGTGGGAGGACGGTGCTCAACCACTTGAGCTACAGCCACTACCTGCACTCCAGTGGTGTAACAAACAGCACATGAAAAACCCAACTCTCATTGGGGAGCGGATGTAGCTCAGTCGTCGAGCACCTGCGCCCCCATGTATGAGGTCCTCCGTTCAATCCCCCAAACCTAAAACTTTTTTTAAAAAGTAAAAGCAATGCCTGAAAACCTGGCTGATCGGAGCCTAAAAGGCGGTGCAGCACTGAGCACTGGCCTTCCTGCCCCGCGGGGGCGTCGTGGCGGCCTCACGAGCAGGCCCGGGCGGGGCCGCGGCCCAGCGCTGCGCCCAAGGCCTCGCCCTCACAGAGCGTCGCGGCGCCGGGCCCCTCGGTGGAGGCCGAGACCCTGAAGCCGCGGTCCCCTTCAGGCGGAGGCCGCCGACGCCACCCGGCGCCGTTCAGCTCCGCAGGGCGGGGAACCAAGGGCCACAGGCCCGGTAGGCGGCAATGGCCGCAGAGGCCGGGAGCTCGGCCCTGACCCCGCCCCCCGCCGGCTCAGTAACTATTTTAAATTTATCATTAATTAATAGACCAACGAGCATCAGCCTTTCATACTTTATAATCCACCAATTCCTGATAACCCACCAGTTCCTGTTTTATCCCGCCCCCCCTCCCAGGAGTGGGTGGACACAAAAGTGTCTTTTATTCTTATCCGTAGACGTTTTCCTTTTGGGGTGGCTAGGCATAGTAACCTAGGTCGGTTCCTTCCTCGTCTCAAGGGGGCACCGCGACTCCTAGGTTTGCCCTGCCAAGCCTGTGTCGTGCAGCTTCCTGTACACTTTTAACGGCCAGGAATGAATTACCCATTGAGACTTTTGTGCCTCTGATTCACCACAACAGGGCTTTGAGAGGGGAAACGTGGAGGTTATAGAACTCTCAAGAACCCACGACAGCTCGGTGTTGGTTTCCTTGCCCAGTCCAAATCGTTTCAGCCTTCCTGTAAGTCTGCCAGCAGTCATGCCTGCAGGCGGAATTTTGGCGCAATTAACTATGAATGCAAGAGGCTTCCCCTCTCTTCACTCTTTATAATTCAGTAGGACAATGAAGTATTGTATCTGTGGCACAATTAAGACCCCTATAATTAAGGAGGGTGGGTTGGGGAAAGAGGACCCCAAGTGTGCAAAAGAGCAATATACACATTCACCACTAGGTGACAGGCTTCCTGCTGTATTCCCCGGCTCGCCCAATCTTAGAGAAATGTTCCCCATCGCACAATGAAACCAGTCTTCCAACGTATCCAAACACATTTAGACGCCCGCGATGTTAAAGCGAGACAAAAGTCTGGTGGATTTGTTTTGGCAAAACCTTACATTTACAGAAGAAGAAAGACAGTCCAAGAGGTTAGTTAAGAAATACCAGGTTTATGAATTCTCCCAGGCCAGCTGGGTTTTCTATTTATTATTCTACCCTGCGGCTTGACAAAAGCCTCACAAAAATCTCCTTTAAAAGAGATATGACATGGGTGTACACAGTTTGTGAAAAGTGCATGGAGCAGTGCACTTAGGATTTGTGCACTTTTCTGTGTGTATATAATACTTCAGTAAAGAGTTTAAATAGAATAAGAGAAAATAACGCCTCCTCCAAGAGAGTGGAAGTTTTACCTTGTTTTGGTTTTAAAATTATTTGTGAGTTTGGCTGGTCCTTGGCTGGTGAGCACCTTGGAGTTCAGCACCCCTTATTCATCTCTGTGCTCCCAGAAGCCTCGCACAACCCTGGCAAGGTCAGATAATGCTTCCGAGCCGGGTGCCATAAATTAAAGTGGAATCCCTGGAACCAGCTGGGTGACTTTAGCCTAGGGGCCTGCTTCTCAGGACCTGGATTTCCTTATTTTCAAAAACAAGGAAGTAGAATTCACACTATAGTCTAAATCTCTAAATGTGAAATATGCAAGCAAAATGCCTGAAAGAGTGTCAGATACTTCTAGCTCAGTGTTGTAGGGCAGCGTTTCTCAAAGTGGGGTCCAAGGACCCCTGAGGCTTGCCTAGAGCTTTGCCCTCAGTCTAGGGGAGGATGGGTTTTCTTCATGTACTTCATTCAAAACAATAGATCTCAGAAGCACCCAGATATGAGACTCTATTAAGCAGAATATAAAGAGATTTGCAAAAATGTAAAGCAATGTCATTCTGCTTATAATTTTTTTTGTTTTGGAAAATACAGTTATTTCTCATAAAATATGTCATTTTAACATGTAATGGGTTTATTACATTTATTCTCTATTATTTGTCTTTCATTTTTCAGGAGCAGAAAGCTGTATATCCAAAGATATTTATTTCAGCATTATCTACAGTAGCAAAAAAAAAAAAGTCTAATATCAGGGGAAAGCTTTAATAAATATGCCACATTAACTCAATGAATTATTTATTATAGTATTATATAATAATATAATAATGATTATTATGACATACTATTAAGTGAAAAGACATAAACTGGTATCTACACTGATTATAAAAATATGAGATTGGAATCTAATATATAAAAACAAAACCACTCAACACCGATTATATTCCACTTGAGTGTTGAGGTAGTGTTTTTCTTCAATTAAACTCAAGACTATTGCTATTGGACTACATATTTTTTAAAACGGTATTTTTAAGTTACCGTTGGGGGGCGCCCCAGGCTCCCCAAGGTCTCTTACACTAGGAGCAAAGAGGCTATTGTCCTTTTCTGTTCACAAGCCAAAAACCTTCTCGATTTTGAAAAGCCAGCTTCCTCCAGCAGATCCCAACAAAAGTCGTTGTCTGCAAGGCCTCTGGGAACAATCTCTGACAAATGGCAAATCTGTACAAACACGCAACTGCCCTGGTCGCAGCAAGTCACCGCCCCGCTTAGGAGAGCCAGTGCCGAATGGGAGGTTGTCAGCGCTCGCAGCCCACGGACGGGGCGACAAGGGGTCTTTGTGAAGAAACAAAAGTGCATCTCCCCCTCACCAGGAGGTTCTCCAGCAGCCCGTCCTCCCCTCCCTGCCCCCCACCCCACCCCCTGCCACACACACACACATGCACACACACACACAGAGAGTAGATTTATGTTTTGCTTCACGAGCATGTTAATAAACTCCCTCTTGAGCTGGCTGCTTCTGAGGTTTTGAAGAGAAAAACATTGCCAGAAGGAGGATTCGTGCTTCAAGGAATCCTTGTCTTCAGTCCATTAACTAAGTCCCCTTCACATCCTTCCAAAAACCACCTCGAGTAATCCCCCTTCTTAACTCCAAATGTGCCTATGGTTCTATTTCAGAAGTGTGTGAGACACAAAACGCCCAGATCATTAAAGAGATGATTTCATTCGGGCTATTGCAATCGGGAGAATATTCGTTAATGCAGAGAAACGTCTCAAAGAAAAGGATGGGCCTGGGGTTTAATAGAGCCAAGTGATCCAGGGAGTCAGAAGGAAGAGTGGATAGCAAATTTTGTTTGAAGGGTGAGTTGGTTTTATCTCAGGATATAAGGAATGTGTGTGGGCAGGGTCGTCCTTAGTAGTTCTCAGAACAAAAGATGGAGGGGGGGAGTTGCAGTGGAGGATGAGTGGGTGGGAGAGTGGGGGTGGTGCCTTCCCTGCTTTCCCAAAGCACAGGGCTCAGATAAAGTCCTGCCTTGTCAACAGGCCACCAAAACGTTGGCCCTCCCTTGTCTCTGAGCCTGGAGGAAATGAGGGGTGGGAGTGAGGTTTCAGGGGCCACTAGGGTTTGCTGGGAGCTGGCCTGAAGCCAGCAGAGGAACAGGTGTGTCTCTAGGTGCTCTCTTGTCCACTATAGTTTCACTCTTCATATTCAGAAAGTTTACTACTCTTCTCGGCCTATCTCTTCAACTCCCTCTCTTCCCTTCCTTTCTCAAATGGCAGGTGAGTGAGGATACGGGTGAAAGAAAACCAGTCTGATTCCTTGTATTCCTCAAAATACACAAACACGCACACACACGGGGCTCGGTTCCAACCCCCTGGAAGGAAACCTGTCACCACCAGAGGATTCTGGCCAAACATATAGGGTTTCTTAAAGATGTCTTTTGAAGAGAAAAATATTTTTAAGATTGTTGAGTAGTCACCATGGAAAGTTGTAGTTTTCCAAAGGAGTAAAGACAGACTTTTTCCTAATGCCTTCTTTGATAAAGGCAGGCACTCCCCAGCTTCTTTGCCCCAGCTGCCCCTCTGTTCAACTAGTCCAGACAGATGTGTGCATTTTTTCCATTCCCATAGTGCTGGGTTTAAGGATGGAAGAAAAGATGAGCTGTTTCCCCCATTAGCGACTCTTTCCACCACTGTCCAGGGTCTGTCTCTGTGGGGCCCTGGGCTGCTGGCTGAGAATAAAGCAGCGAGAAGGCCACTTTGGAAACAGGGGGACTGGTGGGGACTTTCCATCTGGAATCACAAGGCTTTCGGTGGCAAGGCCAGATGGAACCACGATCTGCCTAGGAAGACAAAGCTCCTCTTTGAACTGGTCACCGCTCAGCCGAGAATGGGGTTTTGACAACCAGGGGGGAGGAAACTGAGCTTGGCTGTGAAATGCCAAGGGCAGATTGCTCCGACTTCAGTGGACTAAACCCTGAATGTAGTTCAGCAGGGACCTTCCCTGAGCTGAGGAAAACAAGGATTGAAAAACTCTGAATTCAAACTGGGGCATTGGATAAACAGCTCGCAGCCAGCCAGGCTCCGTCCTCTTACGTCATCTTTTAGCTGGGAGCAAACCGCTTCCTAAATGCATCAGCACGACACTGGGACTTCAATTACTGTAAAGAATTTGATAACTGCTGAGTGTCCCTGTCGACACTGTTAATGAACATCCTCTAGGCTGCACTTAAACCAAATTCCAAGGTATAATTAGGGATACCGAACAATGGTATAATGTAGATTGTGAGCACATTTGACGCTCCCAACATACAATTAGAGGGATGTAGCAGATTTCCCATGGCCCAGGAGATGAAAACCATCTGTCCCAAACTTGCTTCCTAAGTCCTTCCTTCCTGGAGAGCCCTTTGTGTCACCTAATAATGCCAAAAGGAGAGCCTTCTTGGCCCTCAAACCCAGTCTTCCAGCCACAGATCTGTTAACAAGCTGTGTACCCTGGAGCAGGTCACATACCGCCTCTGAGTCTTAATTTTCTTATAAAACAAAGCAGTTGAATGTGAATTAGTCATTTTCAAACTCTTTTTTAAAGAAGTGGAAACTTTTATTTTATTATCTATTTATTTATTTATTTAATGTTTTCCCAAAGGACAATCTTATTATGGATCTCAATTTGTAAATATCTTTATGTCACGAGGGGGAAGTATAATAAACACGTCACTGATCAGACCACTAGAGTAAAATATTTCAGCTTTTTGTGTCTCAAATCCCCAAATAGACTCTAAGTTCCTATTATCGGATCATTCCCTGTAAATAGTAAGTGCTTAGTAAATGTTGTATAAGAAAATATTTGCGCTTCAGCGGGAAACTGTGCCTGCTTTCAGGGTTACTGGTTGTGATTCTGTGGGGGTCGGGTGCTTGTGCATTTCACTGCCTTTTAGCTATTTTATAACTCTCTGAATTGTAGATAACTGACAGCAATGAGAATAATTCTTGTCTACAGACATGCAAATGAATTTGATCCTGTGTAGGTTCAATTGACTTCCCTCCCCATTCCCCATGGGAAAAGCCAGTTTCTTCTATTTGTAAATAAATATCGACATTCCTTTATATAAATTTGTGCTCCTTTAATGTCTCCTTTGAACTCATAACATCTTACGGGCTCCCTCATTAATAATGAACTGAGTAAAACCTGTAGCATGTGTTCATTTTATATATTTATGTGAGTCATGTTTTAGTTTTTTTTTTTAAAAGCTACCTATTATGAAATGTTATTAATACAAATTAACATTTGGTTAATTTTTTTTTTTTTTTTTTTTTAGTTCTCTCCACTGATTTCTAATAGCATTTATGCTCTCCAAACAAACAACTGAATTTTTTTTTTTAAGGAGGTACCAGGGATCGAACCCTATATCCGCACCCCAGCTGAATTTGTTTTTAAGATATTACGGAGATGCCTTTAGAAAGGCAACCCATGCTCACTGGAGATAAGAAATAAGAGGAAAAGCAAAAAGATGGAGCAGTTGCCAGAGCTCAAGAAGAAGGGATATGGGGAAATGCTGCCTGATGGGAGATGAGGCCTGGAATAGGGGGGAGCAACCAACACAGCAACCCAGCAGAGAGAAACAGAAGTGAATGCTTCCACCCCACCCTCCTCCCTGCTTCCTGTGGCCAAACCCAAGTAGAAATTGGAAGGCAAGGAAGAGTACATATCACCCTACCTATCCCTGCCAGCCTCCAGAGCACAGAGCAGGATGGAGACAGACATCACTGCCTCTCAACCAGCTAACAAAGGTAGCTTGGGCTGGGAATCAAAGTTCCTATACAGCTTACTGTCGATACTAACATATCAACATGACTACTTTACCATCCACTGTCTTTTTTTTTTTTTTTTTTTTTTACCGGGAGGTACCAGGGATCGAACCCTGGTCTCTCCATATGGTAGACGGATGCCGAACCTCTTGAGCCACATCCATTTCCCGCATCCACTGTCTTCATCATAGTCACTTTACTATTCCAAAAGACTCTGGCCCAGGAAAATAAATGTTGCGAATAACGTTATTGTTCATTCCAGGAACTTCCTGAAAGATACATCATCTCTTCAATCAGAAGCATCAAAAGATACTTTATAAGGGAGTGGATGTGGCTCAAGCAGTTGAGCTCCTGCCTCCCACATTGGAGGTCCCGGGTTTGGTTCCCTGTGCCTCCTGAAAAAAAAAAAAAAGATACTTTATACCCCAAGACTCTTTGAACCCATCTTCAGGGAAAACCCCACCTTGCTTGGTCCACCCATCAAACCATTAGATCATGATCCTTACCCAATTCTAACCACACACCTCCCCCAAATGGTAAGAGCTATCCGAAACTGGACTTCAAAGTCTCCATAAATATCCCCATGTTACCCTCCCCCTTTGAGCCACTGCCAAGACTCTGCAAATGGCATTTTCCCTTATCATCATGAGCAATACACTCAGCCTTGTCTTACAAACCGGTTGCTTCGGTGATATTTGGGGCGCTAACGTTCAACAGAAGGGGAAAATATTTGGAGGCAGTTGTGTGGATGAGCCTGGATCACCTGGATGGAGGTGGGGAGAGGCCCGTACTGCTCAAGCTACTCAAGTTCAGGTGGATGGCTGCATTAATATTCTTTCTTTTTCTATGTGGATGCAAACTCCAGAGCATTGGGGCTGGAAGGAATCTCAGGGATGACCTACTCCCTCCCCTCATCCACGGATTAGGTCATTGGGACTCACAGATGTAATTGGCCTTTCAGGTCACCGGGTAGGTCAGTTGGGGGGCTGGGATTTGAACTCAGTTCTTGCAGCCCCTAGCTAAGTGCCCTGCATTCATGCAGTCACTTAAGAGTCATTTGCTGCATCCTGGGCGCCCTGCCCGAGTGACGGGCGCTCAGAAGTGGAGTCACATTTTTCAGACCTTTGCTCTCTTGGCCCTATGCTCCTTTCAGCCAGATCCCGGGCTCCTTGTTCTTTTCCTCCAAAAGGCGGTGAAAGGGTAGAAAACTGAAATCAGTCTGTGAGAACTCCCAGCTTCCAATCCTGAAGTTGAAATACCTGGGAAAAAGAAAAGATTATGGATAGAAACCAAAAAATCTAAGACAAACTTTCGGTGAGCTGAGGTTGGAGGGGAGAGGGGTGGCCTATGCCCTGCTTTAGGGTCAGAGCCCCAGGGATGCCCATAGGTGACCCCAAGAAGGAATGCCTGTGTGGACAGGGCTCTAGAGGGGCCTGGAGTTCTCCGTGACTGAAGCAGCAGAGAGCCCCCACCCTCGCCCCTGCGGCCACATGGACAAGACTGAGGGGCAGCCCAGGACCAGATGCCCCAGCTTTGGTCTTGGCCCATTAAGACTCTGAAACTTTCAAACAACCTCTGTGGGATACTGAATCAACAAACAGGAATGACCAGGAAACTCTGGCCGACTGCCTGTGGCAAGGAAACCGGCCACTATCTGCAACAACCAGCCCAAGAGGTCAAACTACAATTCCTGTAACAATCAACCCAAAATAGCCAGGGCTCGCTCTATAATTGACAGCTTCCCTAATTTTTGCCCCCGCTTCCAACTTAGAACCAACCAGAGAAAACCAAGCTCTGAATAAACAGGCTTTGTTTGTTCTTATTTGGGTGGTATTCGTTTATTTCCACATGTGGGAAGTTGGTGCTGCAGACAGAGGGGCAGATGCTCAGAATCCAGGGGCACCAGGGTTTCTCCCCAAAACTGGGTCAAAAGGACAGAGTCTCCCCTCTCCCAGCCCAGACTAGGCAAACTCCCAACCAGCACTGGGGGTGCCCACTCTGGAAGTAGGGGCGACCTGTCCTCCAACACACTCTGGTCAAAGGAGAAAGGAAACAATGCTTCCTGCCTTTGGGTTTTGGGAACTCCTTCACAAAGAGCCATTCTGGATATAGACGCTGTTGTTGCTTTCAAAATAAACCAGTCTTCCCAGCAAACAAAAAGGAGGCCTGTGGGGGAAGGGGGTAGGGGGAGGTCCACCTGGGGAAAGGCCGGGAAGCACGGAGCAGCCTCACTTCCTCTCTCCACTGGCAGATGATGCGGCCCCAGTCTGACCTTGCAGGTGTCTCCTCCTCCCCTGCAAGCTGCTGGCCGGATCTCAGATTCCACTGCCAAAGAGGACTAGACTTTCAAAGGGGGGAAGGAAGGAAGGAAGGGGAGGGAAGGAAGGTATCAGAAAAGGGAATGAGAGTTTAGGGGAGGAGAAAGGGAGGTGAGAGGAGAGGGGGAGAGATTGCTGCAGGTGGGCAAATAAAATGGGAAGAAAGAGAGGAAATGAGTTGATTGTGAAACCTGGCACCTAAGGCAGGGGGTCTTTTGGGACTTGTTTTAGTTTTAGTTTCTCGGCTGCTCAAACAAATGCCACACAAAGGGTTGGCTCAACAACAGGGATGTATTGCTTCACAGTTTCAGAGGCTAGAAGGGGAGTTTCCTCTCGGGGCTGGTATCTTCTGGCTGAAGGGCAATCTTTAGGGTTCCTTGGCTTTCCCATCACATGGCAACGTGCATGGCAGCGTCTTCTCCTTTCTCTTTAGGGTCCTGTTGACTTCCAGCTTCTGGCTGCTCCCATTGGCCTCTCTCTTTCTACGTCCAATTTCCTTTGCTTACAAGGACTTCACAATATTGGATGAAGGCCCCCCTCACTGGGTTTGGGCACACCTTAGCTAATAACGTCTTCAGAGGCCCAATTTACAAATGGTCCACACCCGCAGGACCCGGGGTTGGGACCTAAACATGCGGTTTTGTTTTTTGTGGGGTTTTTTTTTGGTGGTGGTGGTGGGGGAGGATGATTCAATCCCCAACAGAACTTAGCTCTTGCCCCAGAGCCTGTCACCGCGGGCTCAGCGGGGCTGTTTTCTGGGTCTCACCTTCAAGAAGCACCTCAAATTTAGATTTGCAAAGACCTGCAAATGAAACACTGAGAGTCACAGGACAGCATTTTAAGAAGATGATGCTCGAGAGCCACTGAGTGTGCACTCTGAATGGATTGTACAAAGCACAGGGCAGCCAGTGGTGGGTGATGGACTGTGGTTAACAGGACAAACATGAGAACATTCTCTCATGATCTGTAACAAATGTATACTCCTAATACAGAGTGTTAATAATTGTGTGGGTTGGGGAAAGATACACCAGATGTAAGATATGGGCTACAGTTAAGTAGTAATATCTTGAAGCTACGCCTTCATAGTTTGTAACAAATATTGCACAACAATGCAAAGTGTTGGTGGTGGGGAGATGTGTGGGAGCCCTGTATGATGATATGCATGTTGGTTTTGTAAGTTCACAGCTTTTACGATACACTTATTGTTTATGTATGTTCATGTATGAATGATATACTTCAATAAAATTTTATTTTAAAAAAGAAGTTGATGCTGCTCAACAGTCCACTTTACACTTGCCGTCCTCCTGTATCACACCAGCTGCTGTGCACTAGGAATCAGTTATTTTCACACATTCAGTGATCATCTGTGACCAGTTTTATTGCAGTGTTTTCTTTGTATTCAACAGACTAATCAAATATAGTTCCTCTGAGTGCTTTTTCTTAACATTTTCATTTTGAAAGAATTTCAGACTCACTTAGAAGTGCACATAGAAATACTATAGAGTTCCCATGTGCCCTTCACCTAGCATCTCACTGCTAATGACCACATCCTACACAGTCAGAGTACAAGGATCAAAGCCAGGAAATTTACATAGGTACGGAAATACAGTATTATTACGTAACCTACAAATCTTATTGGATTTCTCTAAGGGCTTTTTATTAATACATTCATCCTTTTTTTTTTTTTGTCACCATGTAATAATGGTGCTGTATTTATTTATTTTTGTTGTTTTTTACTTTATTTTATACATTTAATAACTGAAAATATAAACAATTAAAAACTAAAAAGTAAACACAGATGAATAAATATATACATTTCTCAATTAAATTTAATGGATACATATAAAAATTTTTTTGAATAAAACAATATGCTACACAATATATTTGATTCATAGTAACGTATTCATACAGTATTTGTCCTTTTGTGTCTGGCTTGCTTCGCTCAACATAATGTCCTCCAGGTTCATCCATGTTGCCATATGCTTTATGACTTCATTTCTTCTTACAGCTGCATAATATTCCATCGTGTGAATAGACCACAGTTTGTTTATCTATTCGTCTGTTGATGGACACCTGGGTTGTTTCCAACTTTTGGCAATGGTGAATAATGTGGCTATGAACATCCGTGTGCAGATGTCTGTTGGTGTCACTGCTCTCAGTTCTTCTGGGTATATACCCAGTAGTGGTATTGCAGGGTCACATGGCAAGTCTATATTCAACTTCTTTAGGAACTGCCAAACAGTCCTCCATAGTGGCTGTACCATCCTGCATTCCCACCAACAGTGAAGAAGTGTTCCTATCTCTCCACATCCTCTTCAACACTTGTAGTTCTCTGTCTTTTTAATAGTGGCCATTCTGATAGTTGTGAAATGATATCTCATTGCAGTTTTGATTTGCATTTCCCTAATCATGAGTGATGTTGAGCATTTCTTCATGTGTTTTTTTTGCCATTTGTATTTCTTCTTTGGAAAAATATCTATTCAAGTCTTTTGCCCATTTTTTAATTGGGTCATTTGTCTTTTTATTGTTGAGTTGTAACATCTCTTTATATACCCTGGATATTAGACCCTTATCAGATATGTGATTTCCAAATATTTTTTCCCATTGAGTTGGCTGCCTTTTCACCCTTTTGACAAAATCCTGTGAGGTACAAAAGTGTTTAATTTTGAGGAGGTCCCATTTATCTATTTTTTCTTTTGTTGCATGTGCTTTGGGTGTAAGGCCCAAGAAACCACCACCTACTACAAAGTCTTAAAGATGTTTCCCTACATTTTCTTCTTGTAGTTTTATGGTCCTGGCTTTTATATTTAGATCTTTGATCCATTTTGAGTTGATTCTTGCATAGGGAGTGAGATAGGGGTCCTCTTTTATTCTTTTGGTTATAGATATCCAGTTCTCCCAACACCATTTGTTGAAGGGACTGTTTTGTCCCGTTAACATGGACTTGGTAGGTTTGTTGAAAACCAGTTGACCGTATAGGTGAGGGTTTATTTCTGGATTCTCAATTCTATTCCACTGATCGATGTGTCTATCTTTATGTCAGTACCATGCTGTTTTGACCACTGTAGCTTTGTAATATATTTCAAGGTCAGACAGTGAAATTCCTCCCACGTTGCTCTTCTTTTTTAGAATGCTTTTGGCTATTCAGGTGCACTTACCCTCCCAGATGAATTTGGTAATTGCCTTCTCTATTTCTGTAAAGTAAGCTGTTGGGGTTTTGATTGGCATTTCATTGAATCTATAAATCAGTTTGGGTAAGGTTGACATCTTTATGATATTTATTCTTCCAATCCATGAACATGGAACGTCTTTCCATTTGTTTAGGTCTTTTAAATTTTCTTTTAGCATTGTTTTGTAGTTTTCTGCATATAGGTCCTGTACTTCCTTGGTTAAACTAACTCCTAGGCATTTGAGTCTTTTTGTTGCTATTGAAAATGGAATTATTCTCCTGATTTCCTCCTCACGTTGTTCAGTACTAGTGTACAAAAAACATTACTGATTTTTGCATGTTGATCTTGTATTCTGCCACTTTGCTGAACTCATTTTTAGTTCAGGTAGCTTTGTTGTGGATACTTCAGGATTTTCTAAGTACAGGATCATGACATCTGTAAACAATGGGAGTTTTACTTCCTCTTTTCCTATTTGGATACCTTTAATTTTTTTTTTCTTATCTAATTGCCCTAGCTAGAATTTCTAGTACTATGTTGAATAACAATGGTGACAGTGGGCATCCTTGTCTTGTTCCTGATCTTAGGGGAAAGCTTTTAACCTTTCCCCATTGAGTATGATGTTGGCTGTGGGTTTTTCATATATATCTTTTATCATATTGAGAAATTTCCTTTTATTCCTATCTTTTGAAGTGTTTTTATCAAAAAAAGGATGCTGGGTTTTGTCGAATGCCTTTTCTGTATCTATTGAGATGATCATGTGGTTTTTTTCCTTCAATTTGTTAATGTGGTGTATTACATTGATTGATGTTCTTATGTTGAACCAGCCTTGCATATCAGGAATAAATCCCACTTGGTCATGATGTATAAGTCTTTTGATATGCTGTTGGATTTGATTTGCAAGTTATCTTGTTGAGAATTTTTGCATCTATGTACATTAGAGAGATTGGTCTGTAATTTTCTTTTCTTGTGGAATCTTTATCTGGCTTTGGTATTAGGGTGATGTTGGCTTCATAAAATGTGCTGGGTAATTTTCCATCCTCTTCAATATTTTGGAAGAGTTTAAACAGGATTGGTGTTAATTCTTTTCGAAATGCTTGGTAGAATTCACCTGTGAAGCCATCTGGTCCTGGACTTTTCTTTGCTGGGAAATTTTTTGATGACGGATTCAATCTCAAATATGATTGGTTTGTTAAGTTCTTGTATTTCTTATAGCGTCAGTGTACATTGGTTGTGCATTTCTAGAAATTGGTCCATTTCATCTAGGTTGTCTAGTTTGTTGGCATATAGTTTCTCATAATATCCTCATGATTCTTTTTATTTCTGTGAGGTCATTTGTAATTTCCTCCCTTTCATTTCTGATTGTATTTATTTGCATCTTCTCTCTTTTTTTTCTTTGTTAGTCTAGCAAGGGGTTTGTCAATTTTATTGATCTTCTCAAAGAACCTGCTTTTGGTTTTGTTGATTTTCTCTATTGTTTTTGTTGTTGTTGTTGTTGTTCTCATTTTCATTTATTTCCACTCTAATCTTTATTATTTCTTTCCTTCTGCTTGCTTTGGGATTGGTTTGCTGTTCTTTTTCTAGTTTCTCTAGTTGTTCAGTTAAATCTTTGAGTTTAGCTCTTTCTTCTTTTTTAATATAGGCATTTAGGGCTATAAATTTCCCTCTCAAGACCGCCTTCTGTATCCCATAAGTTTTGATACGTTGTATTCTCATTTTCATTTGTCTCAATATAGTTACTGATTTCACTTGCAATTTCTTCTTTGACTCACCAAGTATTTAGGAGTGTGTTGTTCAGTCTGCACATATTTGCAAATTTACCTTTTTCCTGTCTATTATTGATTTCTAGTTTCATTCCATTATGATCTGAGAAGGTGCTTTGTATAATTTCAGTCTCTTTATATTTATTGAGAGCTGCATTGTGACCTAACATATGGTCTATCCTGGTGAAAGATCCATGGGCACTTGAGAAGAATGTATTACCCACTGAGTTTGGATGCAATGTTCTGTATATGTCTGTTAGGTCTAACTTGTTTATCATATTGTCCAAGTTCTCTGTTTCCTTCTTGATCTTCTGTCTAGTTGTTCTATCTAATGATGTGAGTGGGGTGTTGAAGTCTCCAATGATTATTGTAGACATGTCTATTTCTCCCTTCAGTTTTGCTAGAGTTTGTCACATATATTTTGGTGCACCCTGGTTAGGTGTGTAGATATTTATGAATGTTATATCTTCCTGGTGGATCATCCCTTTTATTAATATATAATGGCCTTCTGTATCTCTTATAACTTTTTTGCATTTAAAGTCTGTTTTGTCTGATATTAGTTTAGCTACCCTTGCTCTTTTCTGGTTACTATTCACGTGGAGTATCTTTTTCTAACCTTTCACTTTCAGCCAGTTTGTATCCCTGGATCTAAGGTGAGTTTCTTGTAAGCAGCATATGGATGGCTCATGTTTTTTTATCCATTCTATCAACCTGTATCTTTTGACTGGGGAGTTTAATCCATTTACATTCAATGATATTACTGTGAACGCACTATTTACTTCCTCCATTTTATTCTTTGGTTTTCATATGTTATCTTGTTTTTGTCTCTCTTTTGGTTATTCTTTCTGCTATTCTTTCTTCTATACTCTCCTCCAAGCCTCTCTCTCATGTCTTTTTCTTTCAGGTTCTAAGGCTTCCTTTAATATTGCCTGCAAGGGTGGGTTCTTTTTTGCAAATTCTCTTAGTTTCTGTTTGTTTGTGAATACTTTATATTCACCTTCATATTTGAAGGACAGTTTTGCTGGATAAAGAATTCTCGGCTGACAGTTTTTCTCCTTCAGTTTCCTAATTGTATCATACCACTGTCTTCTCACCTCCATGGTTTCTGAAGAGAAATCTGCACTAAGTCATAGTGGACGTCCCTTGTACGTGATTGTTTGCTTCTTTCTTGCTGCTCTGAGAATTTTCTCTCTATCTTTGACATTTGACATTCTGAGTAGTATGTGTCTTGGCATAGGTCTATTTGGATTTATTCTGATTGGGGTATGGTTTGCTTCTTGGACATGTAAGTTCATTTCTTTCATGAGAGTTGGGAAATTTTCAGCTATTATTTCCTCAAATACTCTTTCTGCCCCTTTTCCCTTCTCTTTCCCTTCTGGAACTCCCATGACACATATGTTGTTGCATTTTGTGTTGTCATTCAACTTTCTGAGCCCCTGCTCAATTTTTTCCAACCTTTTCTCTCTCTGTTCTTTTCTCTCTTCAATTTTAGCTGCTCTGTGTTCAGTATCACTTATTCTTTCTTCTATCATTTCGAGTCTGCTGTTGTATGCCTCAAATGTGTTTTTTACCTCACCTACTGTGTCTTTCATTCCCATGAACTCTGTTATTTTTCTGTTCAGGATTTCAAATTCTTCTTTACATTTGTTCAATGACTTCTTGATGTCATTTATCTCTTTAATTATATTGTCTTTCAACTCATTAATTTGATTTTGGAAATTTGTGCTCATCTCGCTGATCAGTTCTCTCAAATTCTGCATCTCTTCTGGGACTTTGATGTATTCCTTTTCTTGGGCCATGTCTTCTATTTTGTTAGTATGGCTCATAATTTTTTGCTGGTGTTTAGGCATCTGGTTAGTATATAGTTTACTCAGATGCTCAATCTCTTTCTCTTTTATAGGGATTTAGTGGCAGGAGGCTGTGAGTTTCCACAGCTCTTTGATTTTTGACTCGACCTGGATTGTTAGGATTGTCCTGCTGGTTGCTCAAAACTGGGCCCTGGACCCAGTAATTGGTTGTAGAGTTGCTTCCTAGGGCCTTGGGCAGGAAGGCTATAGAGGCCAGGAAAAACCTCTCCTACTTATTTTTAATTTTCTTATGTGCACTTCCTTGATCTGCCAGGAGATGGCGGTCTTTGGCAGCTCGCAATTCAATGCCTGGTTGGAGTGTATTTGTTGTGACCCAGACCAGATCAATGTGATAGAGCTTCCTGTCTGGAGGCTAGGAGCTTTGTAATTCAAACTTTCTGAGACAGTTCTCCAGTCTTCTCTGGTAGCCTCTCCCTTTTCCCAGCTAGGAAATATTTCCACTCCCCTCTGAGTCCTCAACAATGAGTCCCTGTTGGTAGAGGAGGAGATTGGGAGGGTTGTATATCTTTAGCCCCTTGCAGGCTCCAAGACAAACAATAGGGCAGCCTGACCCGGCCTGGAAGGGCTCTTGGGACACAAGTCTTGGGACTTGTGAGTCAAAAGCCGAGTCAGCCCCAGGCTCTCTCTACGCTCTCCTGTGGAGTCCTCCACAATTAGTCCAGTCTAGAAGAGAGGGAGATTGGGAGGGTCAGATTTCTCCAGTCCTTCGCTGGCTCCCAGGGCAAACCACTGTGTGGTCCCACCTGGCCTGGAAGGGCCCATGGGGCACCACAGCCCAAATTTGCTGGTCAGAATCTGAATCAGCCTTAGGCTGTGTCTCTCTCTCTCCCTTTTCCTGGGGTGGTAGATCCCTGGAGCCCCCTTTGTAGCTGCAGGCCCAGAGGCCTGAGAATTCTAAAGAGTCTTTAGTGTGGGGGAGGGTGCCGGCAGCAGCAGCCACTGCTGGTTCCAACTTAGGGTTCTGTCGTTGTGATTTCCCTCCTCTAGGTGGTGTACAGCCTTCACCTGCTGTCCTAAACCCTAGAAGATCTTTTTCGGGGCTCTACATTCATTCTTTAATAATTATAGCTATGGTAGGCTCAGAATGGTTATATAACAGTCAGAAGGTCTCAGCTTGCTTATCGGGGCAGACTGACTGTAGAGATTTGCCCTGCCCCCCACCCCCATTCTATTATCCTCCCTCTCAACATTAGCCAAGCCAGCCCCAACAAAGAAACTTACTACTGTCCTAGCACTTCAACAGACCTCTGGGGAGCTATTAGAAGTGGTTGTAACACTTGGATGCCACCTTTAAAGCCAAAACATTAAAAAAAATCAAAGTTTGTTTCAATGGCAAAGGTTTCCCAAAGGAAATGACTATTTCAATCACTGTTGATGAAAAAATGTTCTTTGGACTCACAAAGGCTCAAGCTTTCAAACATTTCCCTCTGGTTGAAAACAACTTCAGCTGAAGCATTTTCAAACTTCAAAAGGCAATTTCTTTGTAAGAAACTATAAGCAATGCAGGTGCAGTTAAGGCACAGTGTAGCAAAGACTTTAGAAAACACTAGTGTTGGGGATTGAATCATGTCCCCCACAAAAGGCATGTTTGGGTCCCAACCCCTAGTCCTGTGGGTGTGGACCATTTGTAAATTGGGCCTTTGAAGATGTTATTAATTAAGGTGTGCCCAAACCGAGTGAGTGGACCTTCACCCAATATGAACAAAGGAAATTGGACTCAGAAAAAGAGGAGCCACAGGAAGCAGCCAGAAGAGATCAACAGAACCCTAAAGAGAAAGGAGAAGACGCTGCCATGTGCATTGCCATGTGATGGAAAAGCCAAGTTACCCCAAAGATTGCTGGCCAGCCAGAAGATACCAGCCCCAGGAGGAAGTAAGTTTTCTAGCCTCTGAAACCAATACCGTAAGCCAATAAATCCCTGTTGTTAAGCCACCCCTTTGTATAGTATTTATTTTAGCAGTTAGGAAACTAAAACAACTGGCTTCCTCTAAAAAATCATGTGCTGTTTCCAACTGCCTCACTCCCACACAACACAAAACCAAATGGAATCTGCAATGTGCATTGATCTGCTTTACATTGGAGAATATCAGTCATAAAGGGGAAAGAAATAGAAAAAAAAGTGAACAGAAAAATACCTTCATGCCTAACCATGGCATTGGTACTTGCTACGAAAATGTAGACATTAAATAAATGACCCTAGAGCCCTTTCTCCAATGCTGAGATGTGACACTACCAAGCATGTCCCAAAGCGATGCTCAATTACTACAGCGACGATTCTCTTCTTTAAGGTATTACCACTAATGTCAACACTTCATGATTACATTTGTGGCAGAAAAATTGGAGTTTATAATTTGGATTTGCTGTCCCCTATACTCGTCCCTCCTCTGATTTCAAGCAGATAACCAGGCCCTTTGGAATTACTTACCTTTGAGATTTTGCAGAGCGGGAAGCAAAGGAGCATCAACTCAATGCCTCCTTTGCTTTTTTTGTTGGGGAAAAATAATGAACTAACTAAATGTAGTGGGAAGTGGATGTGGCTCAAGCTCTTGGGTGCCCACCTCCCACATGGGAGGTCCTGTGTTCAGTTCCCGGTGCCTCCTAAAGAAGACGAGCAAGACAGTGAGCTGGTGCGGTGAGATGACAACACAAGATGAAAATGCAACAAGATAACAACACAACAAGATGATGACGCAACAAGGAAACACAATGAGAGACACAACAAGCAGGAGCAGAGGTGGCTCAAGTGATTGGGTGCCTCCTTCCCACATGGGAGGTCCTGGGTTCTGTTCCCAGTGCCTCCTAAAAAATATATAAAGATGAGCAGACAGTGCAAAACAATGGGCAGAGAGGAGAAATAAATAAATCTTAAAAAAAAAATGTAGTGAAGAGATGTGTCCTGTACAAAGTAGGGCATATGAGTTAACATGTCGTAGAAGAGAGAATTCCCTGAGACTGCAGTGGGGAGCCATGCATTTCTTTCTAGCAAGATCTGAGAGGGACAGATGACTATGTAGTGCGTCTCAAGTCTTTTTTTTTTTTTTTTTTTTAGATTTATTTTATTTATTTCTCCCCACCTCCCTTGTTGTTTACACTTGTTGTGTCTGTTTGTCTTCCTTATTTCTTTTTAGGAGACACTGGGAACCTCTGGTGTGGGAGGGAGGTGCCTAATTCCTTGAGCCACCTCCGCTCCCTGCTTTGTTGTGTCTCTCATTGTTTATCCTCCCCATGTCTCTTGTTGTGTTATCTTGTCACATCAGCTTGCTGCACCTGCCCTTCACATCAGCTCGCTGTCTTCTTTAGGAGGCACCAGGAACCTCCGCTCCCTGCTTTGTTGTGTCTATCATTATGTTCCCTCTTCTTGTGTCTCTTGTGTCAGCTTGCCACTCCTGCCCATCGCGCCAGCTCACTGTCTTCTTTAGGAGGCACCAGGATCTGAACCAGCTACCTCCCATGTGGTAGGCGGGAGCCCAGTTGCCTGAGCCACATCCACTTCCCTGCCTAAAGTCTTACCAAAAGTCCCTTGCCCCAAATACGACATAGATGCAGCAGAGGCAGGGGCCTAAAAGGAACATGCACGCTGAGACACAGGGGTCTTAGCAGTGAAGTGGACTGGAGGCTGGCAGAGTATCGTGGATGAAGCTTTAGAGCTTAAGACTTGAGATCTTTGTATAATCTGGGGCAGGCAGGGTGCTGTGAGGGAGACACAACAATCACTGAGATTTCACTTTCCATCAATTTAACAGATAGGATAAACCAAGTGGATTTTAAGAATACTAAGAAATATAATATTCTTGAACATCTGAGTTTGTGGACTAAGATTCATACCAACTGTACATTCATCTATTGTTCATTTGACAAATAGTTGTTGAGCTTCCACCATATGCCAGGCACTATGATTGAACCTGAGGATACAGTGGTTCCCCAAAAGCTTCCAGTGCTTACACACTCAGAGATGTCTAAAAAGAGCATACCATAGCAGGGCTGGCTATGGTAAGAAAAGAATCCAGGAAGTTTTACAGGTATCATCATAGATGCACACATATGCTTCCACTGTTAAATTAGGTACAAGACAACAAATTTCAAAATCAGACATCTAGAAATTTATTCTAGGAAAGAATCATGGATGAATGGAGTGATTCTGCTGGAATAATGTTCATCTTACTGTCACTTATAACAGCAAAATCCTGGAAACACCAAAAATAGGAGGTTGATTAAATAGTTAAATGTAATGGGTTGAATGGTTTGAACAGCCCTAAAAATGATATGTCCATGTCCTAACCCCTGGAACCTGTGATGGAATTAAGTTAAGGACCTCAAGATGGCATCATCCTGGATTATCCAGAAGAGCCCTAAATACAGAACAAGGGTCCTTATGTAAGAGACAGAAGAGGAAAAGGCACAGACACAGAGGAGAAGGCCACGTGAAGACAGGCAGGCTGGAGTGCGCATCCACAGCCACCGGAAGCTGGAAAGGCCAGGAAAGAGTCTCTCCCAGAACCTACAGAAGGAACACAGTGCTGCCGACACCTTCACGTCTGACTTCTGTCCTCCAGAATAAGAGTGAGAGGGTAAATTTCGGTTGTGATCATTTTCCCAGCAGCCGCAGGAAACTAAGACCCAGCCACTCACTGGAACACCACTCAGGCGTTAAGAATGATGTATATGTTATTTCTATAATTAAAAATAAACATTAAATAAAAATATTTTAGAACATTTGATGACATGGAACGTCATGGATAACATATTGTTAAATTAAAACACCATAAAGCTTTGAGAAAACACGATTACATTTTGGCAGAAACTGTATAAATATGTATACATGCACCCGTGCGTGTTGTGTATGTGGGATGCGGGAGGACCCTGAGGTTATACCACAAAAAAAGGGGTTATTTCTGACAAGACTGCATTATGACTTTGTGGGTTCTAGGCACGTTTATCTTCATGGGTCCCTTTCTCCATAAAAACAAATATAAAGGGAAGCGGCTGTGGCTCAAGCAATTGAGCTCCCGTTTACCATATGGAGGACCCGGGTTTGATCCCCAGGACCTCCTGGTAAAAAAAAAGAAAAAAGGCGCCCCATACCTGAGTGGAGAGGTGCAGGCCCCCACACCACACTGCGCAGCAATGCACCAAAAAGACAACGATGCAACCAGATAGAAAATAAATAAATAAATAAATAAATAAATAAATAATAAAGGGAGCGGATATAGCTCAAGCAGTTGATCACCTGCTTCCCATGTATGAGGTCCCAGGTTCGATTCCCGGTACCTCCTAAAAACAAAAAAATAAACAGAAAAAAAAAATGTCACTGGGAGCGGATGTAGCTCAGTGGTTGAGCGCCTATACGAGGTCCTGGGTTCAATCCCTGGTACCTCCTAAAAAATCAACAACAACAAATAGAAAAGGCAGACATAAAAATGACATTTTATGACTGCGTTAGTATAACAACAAACTGAATCCAAGCTGGATTCATTTTTGCATGTTCATTATTATTATATTAATTGTTTTCTTCTGGTTATAAGAGAAATTAAAATTCAAAAATATTTGTGGGCTCCTAAACCTACCATGGGCCCTGGGTACTGAACCTCCTGTGCCTCAGGAAGAAGTCAGCCCTGATTTCTTTCTGATGTTTATTTCTTTCTTTTCATCTATCTGGGTGTTCCAGATTGTCAGTACTGAAGATTCAGTCTTTTGTTATAATGAAAAACTATTTAAACAAAAAGTTGTACTAAAAATAAAGTAAACAGGCTTTGTAAAAAGGGGGTGCAGAGCAAGTTTATTGCACAGTTACATCAATGCGGGAGCAAGACCAGAAGAGGTTTCTCCTCAAAAGATTGAGCTGGGGAGCAGCTTATGTGGGAAGGTGTGGGGGAGCGGGAAGAGGTAAGGAGGATGGGTGGTGAGCTGTGCGAACTACTGGGTGGGGGAGGGGAAACATAGACTGTCCAGGCAGGGTGTCCTCGAGGCCAAGTTCATTAATTTAGCAACCAGGATGCGGGTGTTAGATTGTGGCCATCTGGTGAAGATGAGCCGACTTGGCTGGTGTCGGCCTGATTTCTTTGTTACAGTTCTTCCTTCCAGGCAGGAAGGGGTATCAGCACCCAAAGGATCATTGGTATGTCAGCCTGCTTCAGTTAACCTCCTTTTCTTCTTTGTAATCCCCTGGATAGAATGGAAGCTCAAGCAAATCAAGACGGTTAGTAAAATCATTTATCATTCCAATGTCACAAAAGAAATCGGTAAACATAAACAGCCCATTCTATGCCACATCAACACGCAAAGCTGAGAGGAAATACAGCTTCCAAGGGCCACGATGTCCAGAGGCTTCAAGGCATCCCTATTGGATGGCTTGGCCCAGAAGGAGCTGCCATCTTTCACTGCTGACTTCCTGCTATAACCAACCATCAAGACAAAACCTCTGGTTTTCAGAACAGGGCAGTTCTTTGGCTTACCAAAGAGAGTGTGTCCATGCCCTGTCCTCCACGTACAAAGACAACGCCGCCAACCCACACTGGCTCAATTCTGCAGGGGTGCAGATGGTTTGCCCTGCTCCAGCCACGCTTCCTTGCCCAGTCTGACAAGTATTTGGACCAGGAGGACAGACTCCGATAAGATCGAAAGGCACGAACCAGCCCTTCTAGAGCTTCAGACACTGTACCAATGTCATAAACTGGTGATTTTCTTTGTGCAGAAAGACTTATGGGTTTGACTTTACAAAGTCAGCCTTTCAAATAGGGATTTTTAATGCATACATTCATTTATTTATTCATGCTTTTAGTAAATATTGACCAAGCCTCTATTCTGTGCCAGGCACTGTTCTGGGAGCAGGAGACACAATGTGGAACAAGACAGATTCAGTCTCTATTCCCATGTTGCTGGAAGGAAAGACACTGAGCAAGGATGCAGAATGTTCTGAAAGAGGGAAGCAACGGGGACATCGAGAGTGAGTGTGTGTGACAAGGGAACTGCACCCAGTCTAAGGAGTCAGGGATCCCAGACCCCCTAATGAATGGGAGTTTAACCTGAGGCATGAAAGGTAAGTAGGAGTTGGCCAAGCAAGGAAAGGGGACAGGCAGGAGAAAGATGAATGTACCAGGCAGAAGGATGTGCTATTGCCGGGAAGCAAATACTAGAGTCTTTGAGTCAATCAATCAACTGAAGACATTGGAAAGTATTGGAGAGTGTATCAGGGAGGCAGGCAGCAGCCAGAATGTGAAGGGCTGTGTAAGTCCAATTAAGGAGATGGGACTGTATCCTTACTCCAATGAGAGGCCGCCAGCAAGTTTTACGCAAAGGAGTGCTTTGCTTCTGTGTGAGAGTGGATTGCCTGAAATCCCAGTAGTTGGTCCTCAGGTCACTGGCGTTGGTTGCCGTGTAACATAGACCGCATGGCGAGATGATTCCAGCCTGGCAGAGACGACTGAAAGAAAGCAAAAATGTTCACTGGGGCTTTCCCACACACTCTACGCCCCGTGCGACCCAGCCTTCAGATGCAGACAAGCAAGTAAAACTTAAAATGAAATGGAGTGGGGGTTGTGGCAGGGGGACTGCCACAGACCCAAGTGCCTTTGTAAGTCTGGATTCTTCTAGTGTACATTTTCCAGCTTTCTTCTTCTTCTTTGAGATTATCCTTTATTCTTCTTCACCCTTTGGATTTCCATATGAATTTTAGGGTCAGTTTGTCATTTCAACAAAATAAAATCTTCCTGGGGAAGGATGTGGCTCAAATGGTTGGGCGTCCGTCTCCCATATGGAGGGACCTGGGTTCGACCCCCGGGACCTCCCAGTAAAAAAAAAATAATAGTAATAATAAAATAAAATAAAATCTCCTGGTATTTTAGCTGGGATTGTGTTGACTCTAAAGATTAATTTAGAGAGAACTGACATTTTTGCAGTATTGAGCCTTCCAGTCCATGCAAGTGGTCTAGCCCTCCATTTATTTAGGCTGTCTTTACTTTCTTTCAGTAATGCTAGGCTGTTTCAGTGCACATCTTTCATTCTATCATTCTAGATATTTGATGTTTTCAAACTTTTGTAATGGGCAAACTTTAAAGATATTAAACGAGATAATGCCTGGGGAAAGTGTTTTGCCACTGTAGGACTTCACACAAATTTGAGCTCTTCTTTCTCAACAACATTCCTGAATACATCATTTTGGAAAGCCAGCCTACACACCCTTAGGGCATCTTTCCCAGTAGCTATCGATTAACCAAGATGCTGAGGCCATATAGCCAGAACTGCCAAAAGGTGACATCAGAGGCCAAGAAGAGAGTTACTGGCCTGGAATAAACTCCAAGGAAAAAAAAAACAACAACAAAAAACGAGTTCTCAGTCTGAGACTGAATTTTACCCAATAGCCACTAGATGGCCTCAGGGGGGAAAGTCTCAAAAGGCTCATCATTCAATCCAAACCCAGGGACACTCACTTGGTACAAGGTCTCCTTCTATCTACAGGCTCCCGAAACTCTTGGTGAAAATTCTCCGGCTCCACCTCAGCCTCTCTGCCTCCTTCCATATTCACCATATTCGGCCATTCTCAACTGCAGAACAGACCAAGGAAGGTGAGAATCTGGCTTCTTCCTGGGAACAGTCCCTGGGAATGCTCATGCCCTCACTTTCTGAGTCTGAACTACGACCTACACCTCCTTCTCTGAGCCCAGTCTCATGCCCACCCTCCTCCACCTGCCAAACCCTGCCTGATCGCAGACACAGTGGTGGTATCATCTCTGTCTGCTTTCCAGTTGTCTGGAGCAGAAAATGGCCATGAATGAAGCTCTTGGGCACTAAGGTTACTTAAAAAACTCAAAAAGGAAAAAGACTTTGCTATTTACCCCACATCATTCAATTCCAGTCTCTGGCATCCATCCCGGTCAATGTAGCAATCACCCTTATTTGTTTAATCAACAAATGTTCATTGAGCACCTACCACATGCCAGGCACCATTTTAAGCACCTGGGATACAGCAATGAACAGCATGACAAAGTCACTGCCCTTGGGCTATCATTGGCAAATCAAAAGGGTTTTAAAAGCCCACCATCTTAATTTGGGTCCCCCCAAAAGCATACCCTAAGACAAGGGTTTAAAAGTAGGTTACTGGTAATCTAAGCACCTCTTAAAATATATGTATATATATATATATATAAATAACATTTTTGTAAGCAAATACACATATATGCATATATACTTATATATCATTTTGCAAATGTTTGTATGTATTGTGAGAATTTTGATTTTTACCCACAATAAAAATAAATTAAAAAAAAAAAAAAAAAAGTAGGTTACTTGTCTAAGAAGTGATCCCAGGAAGTAAGCAAGTGGGGAAGTGATGGCAGATGAGAAAGCCTATAGGTAATTTGTGAATCAGAGGATTTCTGCTGTGGGCAACTGAGGCTTCCACTGGGAGGCAAGGAAGCTCAGGGTTCATCTACCAACTCCATCCCTCATTGGCCAAGGGTCACTCCTTGGCTCTTTTTTTTTTTTTTTTTAAGATTTTATTTATTTATTTATTTATCCCCCCCTTGCTGCTTGTGCTCACTGTGTCCATTTGCTGTGCGTTTTTCTGTGTCTACTTGTCTCCCTCTGTTGCGTCGTCCTGCTGCGTTAGCTCACCGCACCGCACGGGCTGGCTTGCTTTCACCAGGAGGCCCCGGGAATCGAACCCATATGGTAAACGGGAGCCCTATCGATTGAGCCACATCCGCTTCCCCACTCTTTGGCTCTTAACTCCCAGGCAGAGAGAGGTTGGAAGCCATCAGCATATGCAGGTATGTTTGCAGGTGACCCTGGGGTGGGCTAAAGGGCCATGGGTGGTGTGCACAGCATCTACCACTCCCAGTGAGCTTGCTCCAAGTCATCTGCCCAGCCCCTAGCGGAATGTGTTGAGTAATTGTGTGTTTTATAATCTGGAGATGTCTTTAAAGCTATTCAGAGTCAGCAGGAGAGAGCGCCCTGACCTTAAACATGGAAATAGGGGGCTCGAAGCGTACTGAGATGTGTGACCTTGGGTAAGTCCCTTCACGAAAGAGAGACTATTACACCCGCCGTGCCTACCTCGTCAGATTGCGATGAGGAGGCAATGAAAGAAATGTCAAGATAGTGCTTTGAAGAACCGGAATGTGCTAGCACTGTTTTTTCTTGAGGAAAAAGCATGGAATATGGAATGAGAGCTGGAAAAGTAAATCCCTGGCTGAGAAAATTCTCTGGGTCTGTTTCTTCACTTATCAAACAGACACAATGATCACCCGGCCACACACGTCTCATGTGCTGTTCTGGGACTCAATAGGCAAGAGAGTGGCTGAAGTGTGCCCCGGTCCCTTCTGGAACCCCACGGAAATGACAACCAGGGCGTGTGGGTTCTTAAAGCGGGCCACCATAAACCCATGACAACAAGGCAACAGGAGAGGAAAGGAAAGCAATGGCATTATGGAAGCTGTAAAGCTGATGAACAATTAGCAAATGGCTTGGCTATTGTGGGATCGCTAAATCCTAACATAGCGGTGGGGGAAGTCAGGAAGCAACGTGATTTGCGCTGTGGACCTCCAAACATTAGCGGCACCAGACACCTCTGCAAGTAAGGATTAAGGTGAGGCAAAAAACAGAAAGATTGGCTGAAAGTTTGCCTAAGAAGCAGTTAGAGCCCCAAATCTCCTCCAGGACCCTGGCAGAAACTATTGGGGTGGGACCCAACAATCTGAGTTTTAATAAGTCCTTCAAATGATGTAGGGGCTCTCCAGAGATTATTTGATTCTCTAGGGGTGTACACCTTTGTTCTTTCCATCGATGAGGCTATTTTACAGCTCTGTGAGAATAGAAGTTTAGTTGCAGAAAAACAGATAGGAATGCAAATTATTCTTGTCCATAGGTCCATAGACTTGCAAATGTATTTTGTCCAGTAGAGAGAGATATATTGATTTCTACGAGAGATAACTCCACACCACTTTATTGGCTATAGGATGCTAACTAGTTTTATGTCTGTTAGCAAATTCATTTCTGCATCCCTGATTTTATATATACATATAAATATATACATATTTTCCCTTTAACTGGTTTTAACAACTTTCTGGTTCCCTCATAAGTTGAGGAGTCAAATAAGTAAAATCTTTAGCACATGTTCATTTTCAATTTCTATAAGAGCTCATAATTTTACCTTTTTGAAAATCATACTTAAGCATAGAGCTTCTCACAGCAGCAGCAGCCTCACTTGGGAACTCCATAGAAATGAAGATCCTCGGGCCTCATTCAGACCTACACAATCAGAAACTCTGGGGCAGGGGCCAGTCCCTCTGCCTATGGACCACTCCAGGTTCTTTTGATGCACTCTCAAGTTTGAGAAGCACGGCCGTAGTGCTATCAAAATGCCACGCTAGTCCTAACTCGGTTGAAACCTCTGAACTTGACCGTGTGCATCATCCTTAACGCAGCCTACCCACAATGCACGAGGCCAGGCCTCCCTTCTCTCCCTTCTTTCTCACCTCCATGGACCGTCTCAGCTGTCCCATCACTCACTCACTCCCTGCCTCTCCCTGCAGCGCCAAGAGACTGAACAAGGGTCCTTTGTGTGCTTGATGGAACATGAATGGCAAAACTTCCTTGAGGGGGGTCAGCTAGGGCCTGTTTGCACCTGACTCTCTGTTAAGCTCCAAAAGTAAGGGTTCCAAAGGGGTCATGATCCCAGAGAAAAGGGATGAAGGTAGAGAAAAAAATGATCTCAGAACCCAGGCCCCAAGACTGTGTTTCCTTTAGTCTCTGCCTCCTGCAATAGAGTGTTATTTCACTGCTGGCAGATGCATGCCAGCAAGCCCATTGTGCCACAGCCTGGAGCACATATGCCTCCCATTTGTCCTGCAGCCTGACTCAGCGCTCTACCCTATTCGTGGGAAGCCTTCCCTGATGGCTGAATGCCATCAAGCCCTCTAATAGCCTTCACCAAAGGGAAGAGCCACCAGAAACGCTTCCTTCCCGTCCTCTGCATGACTGATGTGGCGGGAAGGGCACTCTAGTCCCCACTCCACCCCCACACCAGCTGGGACCAGCTGCTTCACGCTTCTCCTGTGAGCCCACCACAGGGGTGCATAAAGCCCCGTGGGAAGCAGTAGAGCACAGTGGTTAAGAGAGGAGGCTCAGCAAGGCCTGAGTTCCAATCCTGCCTCTGCCACTGAGCAGGGGCGTGAACTTGGGCATGTTGCGTCCTCACTCCTAGCCTGTTCCCTCCAGTAGAATGGGGGCGATAATCGTGCCTCTGTCTAGGGGTGCTGTGAGGATTAAATGAGATGACGATTGTAAAGCCCTTGACACAATGCCACTTCAAAAATAAGTCCTGGGCAAATATTTGTACTTGGCAGTGGTGGTTTTTTTCCCTAAAAAGCTCACCAGAAGGGGCACAGGAACAGGAGGATGGCAAGGAGGCATTAGCTGCAGGCCGACGTAACAGAGGCCAGGTAGGAGTGGGTGACAGAGGAAACTTGCAATTGGTCAGAAGCCCCCAGCCTGCACTGCAGTCCAATGGCAACTTTATCTGGCTCTCAGTTGCTTTATATGCAGATACAAGCAAGTCACAGGACCAGTGATGAGACCAAGCTGGAAGATCTGAGTGGGAAGCTCATTGACAGACAAAAAAATATCGAACACATGAATTTTTTCCTTCTTTTTTCAATTGCCAAAACCCTTTGTCTTGTAGGCCCAGCTGGAAGGCCACCTCTTACCTAAAACTGGTAGATCTCAACTGGGCATGATTGTCACCACTGGGGGGTGGGGGCCAGGGGTTCTGGCATCTTGAATATCCTGCAGTGCACAGGGCAGCCCCACAACAAGGACTTGTCCAGCCCCACATGTCAGTAGCACCTAAAGCCAAACACGATCACCTGGATTAGGACCAATGTCCCCTCCTCTGTGCTCCTCAAACACCTTGCTGTAGCACTGGCCTGACTGCCGGGATTGTCGCTGGCCCGTGGCCTCCTGGTCCAGCAGAAGGGGGTAGACTCGGACTCCTGGCTCAGCCCCTCACTGGCTGCGACCTAGAAACAGTCACTGAACCCCTCTGAGACCATTTCCTCATCTGTAAAAGGGAAATTAGAGTCCTCACCTGCAGGATGATGGTGAGGATTACATAAAACACCACATGTAAAGTACCTGGTGCAGGGTAAGTGTGGAATAATAGTGGCTGGGAGGAGTCTTCTCAGAAACAACCCCAGAAAGCCACAGGAACGAATGCAGATCTTTGCATCTCCTGTAGCACCTCTGGCTATGCCTTGCACGCAGGGGACACTCAGAAACTGTTAAACCCAAGGGAAGCGGCTGTGGCTCAATCAGTGGGGCTCCCGTTTACCATGTGGGAGGCCCCGGGTTCGGTTCCCGGGGCCTCCTGGTGAGGGCAGGCCTGCCTGTGTGGCATGGTTGGCTGACCCGGCGAGCACAAGCAGCAGGGGGGGGATGAATGAATAAATAAATAAAATCTTTTAAAAAAAATAAAATAAAATAAATAAACCCAAGGGAAGTATTCCCTGGAGGCCAAAATCAAGAAACCAACCCAGTCTACCTCACGGACCTAGAGTCCTGCAATGTGCATGCTTGTGAACCAGTCTTCAGGAGGCACCAGCATCTCAGAACAGCCCGTTTCTCGCTTTTTAAGACAGCCAGAGCCTTGGGAGTAACTGCTGCAGCCCGCCCATTCCCGGGTGATCAACTCAATAATCTCCCACTGGCCAAACACCTGCTCCTGTGCAGGGAGAAAAAAGTCAAAGGAAACACTGTGTTCCTAACAACAGGACAGCTGCCAGGCCGAGTATGTGATTTGCCAGAAAATGAGAGCAGCTATCCCCCAGTCCTCCAGTGACTGAACAGAGTCATCCTAAATACACACCCCCATAAACACCCACCCCTTGATACACACAGCTCAGCCACCCTCAAAACAAACGTCTCTACCTCTTGCCACTGCAAAGCTTTCAAGGGCTCATCTACTTCCGGCTACTCCCCTGCTAGAGAACGCACTGAGGGAGGAATACTGGGCCAGGGATGGGAGGCCTGAGTTCAAGTGAGGCCACTGTCACTAACTGCCTGTGTGATTGTAAGCAAGTCCTGTCACCTCTCTGAGCCTCAGCTTCCCATCTGTGAAGTGAGAGCTGGAACAAGAAGATCCCTGAGTACCTCCAGCTGGAATACTCAGTGCTCTTTCTATGGCCAGTCGTGCTTTTGCTCCCACATAGACCTGCTTAATGCCATGCCGGCAAGCCCTGAGCCCTTCCAAGGCCAGCCCTGGCTGCTCTCCAAGGCCTGGATCTCCTAGTAATAGTGGTGGTCTCCAGGGAACGACAGGAATGAGCTCTCTGCCCACTACTTCACAGGTTTGAGTTCTTTGGAGGACACAAAGAGCTGCGTTCTACCTCAGCCCCCACCCATAGGCCAGGCCAGGCTGCCCAGGAAGTACCAGGCAGGGGCTCAGATTGCAAAGATCCAGGGCTACACAGATGCTCTGCCAACCCACGGGAATCCAAGCCAAGAACAGATAATGCAGGCACCATAATTGCTGGGTGTCTAAAAGCTAACTGCTCCAGGTTCAACATTGCTCTACAGTGTTTCATCCAAATCCCTTAGTAAAAGGAACGCAGGCACAGCCAGCAACTAAAAAGGGAACTCCGCTCCAAATCCCCTTAACCTGCCTTATCCCCCAATCCCCCTGCCCTCCATGCCCCCAATATTCTCACTGAGCACAGGTAACCATTGCCCAGATTATATCAGCTCCAGGGCTTCTGCTGTCACACAAAGCAAGGAAGGATTGCTCCTTGCCTACATTACACGTTCTTTCCTGTGAAGATCCAAAGCAGAACACCACTGTCTGCCCACTGCCCCGTACACTCAGCTATGGGGTAGCCACAGGGAGGCACAGGGAAAAGCACATGAACTCTGGAGTTGGAATCCCAGCCGGGCCAACTTGGACAAGTTATAATCCTTAACCTCCTTGACTCTCAGTCTCTTATCTGTAAGCTGCCTTAGCAATAGCTAGCTTGTGAGTTTAAATGAAACTGTGCGTGCACACTAGACGCTCAGTAGTGGTAGCTATTTTAACAGGGATTTCAAAACATGGCTAAATGATGCAGTGCACAGCAGTCTGAGAAATGATGTATCTAAAATGGGCCCCAAACTGGAAGTTCTTTTGGCACTCTATTTAAAGGGAATTCATTCCATTTAGATTAAGGAAGGGTAGACTTCTTCATCCTCTAAGAATTCTGCATTCAATTCAGACAGAGGGCAGACCCACAGAGAACTCTCTTTTTTGTTCTAAGAGCCCTGGAATGAAAGTCAGACCCTCTGGGGTTCAGATTTTCAGGATAACTGCAACAAATCACTTCAGTGGTCTAACGAGATTTTAGTGGTTCCCAAGGCCAGATGCACATTAGCATCACCTGGGGAGCTTTCCCAACCTATTGGTGTCCAAGCCCCACCCTAGATAATTACATCAGAATCTCTGCTGAGAGAGGCTCAGTGATCCCTGGATGCTTCTAATGTGAGATTCACTGGACCAGAAGATCTCCAAGATCCCTCCAGGTAGCCCTGAAGCCTACAACCATGCATGATTCGGAGAAGGCACTTTCGTATATGTTTGTCCAATAGATGAAAGATGAAATGATTGAATGACTCAGTGAAGATTAGAATTCACCTCCTTCTTTGCTATTCCTACAGTCATAATTTATGAGGTTGAAGAAGAAGAAGAAAAAAAAAAGAGTTGAATTCCCAAGAAGAATCAGAGCAGCACTGTCCAGTGGAAATGATGTCTACAATGACGGCCGTGTTCTAGAATCTACTGTTCAGTACAGTAGCCATGAGCCAAATGTGGCTGGTTTTTTTTAATTTGTTGTTGTTTTTTGAGGTACCAAGGCTGAGGATTGAACCCGGGACCTTGTATGTGGGAAGCTGGTGCTCAACCACTGAGCCACATCGGCTCCCCTGAGGTTTTTTTTTGTTTTTGTTTTTGTTTTTTTAATTTTTTTTCATTTGTTTGTTTGTTGTCTGTTTGTTTTTTTTATTTTTAGGAGGCAGAGGAGACTGAACCCAGGACCTCCCAGATGGGAAGCAGGCGCGCAAACGCTTGAGCCACATCTTCTCCCCACACGTGGCTGTTGAGCACTTGGAATGTGGTTAGTATGCCCGAGTAACTGCGTTTTAATTTTATTGAATGTTAATTAAATTTAAACTGCCATATGTGACTTGTGGCTACCATATTGGACAGTGCAGGCATAGAATGTCTACCTTTTATAAGCACATCCTGGTGCACGTCTATGCCCCTCCCTGTTCTTCGCATAGCCTCCTGCTCCCTGCTGCCTGTAGACTAGGTGGAGCTGCCGGTGAAGGTGCCCTGCTCTTCTTTAGCCAAGGGGTGGGTCCAGGCCCCAAGGGAAGTCAACCAGGCTCTCCTCTCTGGAGATTTGACCTGAGCTTTAGTCACACAAGGATAGGAAATGAGTCTGAGTGGATTAATCCTATGCTGATGTCCTAGGATATTCGGTATTAGTTTATAGGACAATAGTCCAGAGTGTGACAATTGCAGCCGTGACATATGATGCGAGCTGGGCATCACGAGCATCACCATCCTTGGCATCATCAAAGTCACTCGGACCCAGCAGCTCTGATGAGTCCGCTCCTGTACTAGGTGCTTAAGCTGCTTAACTGCTCTGCGCATCATTTCTTTATGTGTAAAACAGGAATTAAACTCAGCTTAACTTCTTCCAGAGTTTTTGTGAAGACAGCAAAAGAGATAATGGTCATAAAAACTGTGAACCAAATAAAGAGTTACCAAAGTTTCTGTTAGAGGTATAAGTAGGCAGAAGTTATAGGAGTGTTTGATGAAGAATTCAGCATCTGGGCCCAGCTTACAGCTGGGTGACACCAGGAAAGACACTTGTCCTCTCTGGGGCTTTGGCTGAAACAAGTTGAGTTAAACACATCCCTTTCCAGCTTCAACATTTTATAATCTGTTCACGTGCCCCCACCCCACCTTGTCTGACACCTCTCCCCTCCCACCTCTGTGCGCACGTCCCAGAAATTTCTCTAGCCTGAGCCATGTCAGCCTTGTATCCAACTCATTTCTTCTTTCCTCCATCATTGGGCCAACTCTCCAGCCCCCCTCCCAACTGGGAAGCCACCCTCGGTATGCACTCCCATCATTTCCTGGGTTAATCCTCCGGTGCTGTCTTTTATTGGAATAATGTTTACAGTCTCCCCATCTAATGGACCTATCAGGGCCAGGGCCATGTCAGTTGTTCATTCCTGTATCCCCAGCACCTAGTACAGAGCCAGGCATGTAGAAAGTACACAATAAATACTTACTCTTTGAATGTTTAAATGCCCAAATCTATTTTACTATTCATCAGTTCAGGAAACTCAGGTAACTAGTTATATAATGCTGCATAACAAATTATCCCAAAAGCCACTGGCTTAAAACAACATTGATCATTTAGTATCTCTCATTTTCCATGGGAGAGAAATTCCGACAGGACACAGTGGGGCCCCACGATGTCTGTGCTCTCAGCTGGAAGACTCAAAGGCTGGGCACCAGAATCATCTGAGAGCTTGTTCACCATATATCTGGTGACTGATGCTGGCTGTCGACTGAGAGCCGGCAGAACACCCTCCAGGGGCCCCTCCACGTGGCCTGAGATTCCCACAACAGGGTGGCAGGGTTCCTAGGGCAAGCATCCAGGAAGAGAGAGAGAAAGAAAGAGAGGAAGTGCACCAGGTGGAAGCTGTCTCCTTTTTATGACCAAGCTCAAAAGTTACATGGGGTAACTTCCACCACATTCTATTCATTAGAATTGAGTCACTAAGTCTAGCCCCTATTCAAGGGAAGGGGAATTGGATTCACCTTTAGAAAGGAGGAGTGGTAAAAAAAACTTGCAAACATATTCTAAAATCACGTCCACCACTTGGTCAACACAAGAGGCAAAGTGCAGGGTGAAAACTAAGCATCTGAAGAAGTTACACTCCAGTTCAAAACCTAGCTCTGCCACTTACCAGTGGTGTGAGCTTGGGGAAATTACTCTCTGACACTCAATTTCCCCATTTATACAATGAGGAGATTGTAGTTGTTAATCCCTGGTGGCTTTTACTGGCACAGAGTCCTCTTGTCTGAGTGAGCTTAAGAGGACCCCATGCTAAACTCACTTTCCTGGACTCCTGTGACCTCCCCATCACCAATCTAGGTTTCTAACCCGGAAGACAACAAGAGGTTGCTCCTGGAGCTCAGAAGACCTAGAAAGTTCAGACACCTGGGACAATTCTAAGGAGGAGCTGGGGACCCACTGAGGACCTCGGGGTTCCCTGGGGTCTTCTATATCCCAGCCCTGGGGTGGAACCTTGGCTTATCAGAGAATGGAAGGCAGAAATTCAGTGACCCAATCTGCCCGCCAGAGCCCAGGAATCTGCATGCACCTCCAGGACACTCATTCACACTGGAGGGGAGGGGGAGGCGGTGAGGGACGAAAGCACACACAGGGCTGTCAAATTTTGGTCAAGCTCTTGTCCGTTCACAGTTTTACAGCCCAGAGGATGCCTCGGTCTCCGCAATCCAGGGTCCCGCACTGGCTCAGCTGATTCTCACCAACAGCTTCTCCCAAACCCGTGTCGCGGTCCCACGGCGCTGAGGCGCAGCAACCCTCCGGCGGGTCCAGACTGGCGACTAGGGGCGAACCCAGAGGGCATCCCGCTCCCACCTGCGCAGGCCTGCGGGGCGGACTAGGGTGACTTTCGTTTCCAGAGGCGGTGACTCCAACGCGCAGATTTTCCTCCCTTAAGGAACGCGCGCTTTGGGAGGGCTTTGTGGCTGACTCGGTGTGACCACCGCGGCTGATAGATGGGAAACAGGCCTAAAGAGGGACGTCCCACGGCACAATTGGACCTGAATTCGGTGTAAAACTCGGGTCTTCCAGGCCCCTGTCCCACATTCTGAGGGGCCCAGCGAGGCACGCGCGCGCGCGCACACACATACACACCCCTCAGAAAATGCCCAGCTGTGGGCCTTATGCACCCGCTGAATTTCCGTGGGATTTGTGCTCCGTTTGGCTCGTTGTAAACATCCTCTGCAGCTCCTCATTTGCTTCGCGGCGCCCTGAGAGATTGGTGAGAAAGGCCGAAGGCTCACCCGCATCCTCCAGATAACTTGGGGCGGAGGCACGGCAGCAGCAGCAGGACGGGCGGGAAGGCGCGGGCCCTTTAAGGGGGGGACGGAGCGCATGCGCGGCGAAGGCGCGAGCGGAGCCGGGTGGGCGGCGGGCGGCGGGCAGTGGGCTGGCTGTGGCCTGGCTGTGGCCGCGGCGGCGGCACCTCGGCCCGGAGGCGGCGGGGGCGGAGGCCGGAGCTTCGCCGAGCCCCGAGGCCGCGACCCGCGCGTGGGTTCTGCGCTGCACCGGCTGCTCCCCGGGGACCACGCACCGGGCGCCCGCCGGGGCTTTGCCCCTCGCCTCCAGCTCCATACGCCGGCCTGGGCTGCGCCAACCTCGCGGCTTACCCGCCCTCATTCCTCCGCCCGCGCCCTGGGGCCGGGGCTGCGGGGCCCGAGCGTCCAGCGGCCGAGCATCCTTCATCTCCCGCAGCCGCGCCGCCGCCCATGCTGCTGCCGGCCCGGGGCGGCGCTCCCACGGCCAGAGCCCGCCGCTCGGTGACCTCAGCCTGGCCCCTGCGCGCCGCCAGAGCCGGGCCAGCTGATCCCCGGGCCCCCGAGCGGGGCGCGCGCCCCGCCATGGCTCGGCTGGCGCAGCGCGGTGCCGGGTGCCGGCCGTACGCCCGCTGAGACGCGCCCGCCTGGGGACCGGCGTGGTCTTGGCGCTCCCGGCCTTCGCCTCCCGCTCCCGCTCTTCCCTCTTTTGGGTCCTCCGCCGCTGCTTCCCGGGGGGCGAGGGGACAGGGGGCCGAGACAAAGCCCACTTTGTACGGGGACTTGGCTGCGGGCGTGGAATGTGCGCGTTGGCGCGCGCCCCCTCCCAGCGCCGCGCCAGCTGCGGGTCTTGGCTCCCGGACTCTTCGCGTCGGAGACGTTGCCTCCCCCCCAGGGTCGCCTTCCCGCGCAGGGTTTCGGACTCGAAGCTGACAAGGCCCGGAGTCGCCTAGGTCCCCCTGGGGCGTGCACGGGTCTGAGCGCGTGTGTGTTTTGTAGAAGACTTTGTTCTCTCCAAAACTGGGGCCCGGGCGCCCAGACGGCGTGGGCATCCGTGCCTTGACCCTTCCTCTCCGTGGCAGCAGGTCTGAGCTGTCTGGCCTCAGTTTCCCTCCGACTTTTTTCCTTCCAGCCAGCCCAGTTCCCTGCCGGTCATTGTTCTCGCTGTCAAATGGGGGTGCTTTGTGAAGGATGCCAAATCCGGGTGTGCTCTTTTTATCCCGTTTTTTCAACAGAACAAGGCCAATAAGGCTGACCTCGGACAGCCCCCTCAGCCCCGCACTCCACAAGGTTGCACTGATTTTTTAAAAAATTGAGTAGTATTTTATTGTACATGAGCCACGCCCTGGTTTCTTAAAGGCGCCCTGCACTCTGTTTGGCCATGTGTTATCTCTGCAGCTGGTTCGAGGGGAGCCGCCTGTGAGCCGCCCATTTTCCCCACCTCCCGATACATCCTCCCACCCCAGGCAAGGATTTGGGGATGCCAGGGGGAAAGAAGGTGGTCGCGGGGGGCAGCACTGCTGCCCCCACTGCTGCTGCCGCTCCCTCTGGGGCCAGGCGTTTGGAGACCAGCGAGGGGGCCTCAGCCCAGAGAGATGAAGAGCCAGAGGAGGAAGGGGAAGAGGACCTGCGAGATGGAGGCGTCCCCTTCTTTGTCAACCGGGGTGGGCTGCCTGTGGACGAGGCCACCTGGGAAAGGATGTGGAAGCACGTGGCTAAGATCCACCCCGATGGAGAGAAGGTGGCGCAGCGGATCCGTGGGGCCACTGACCTGCCCAAGGTGAGGGGGGATGGGGGGAGGGGGAGACAGATCGAGGGTTTTACTGACCTTGGGGGCTGGGAGAGCAAAGCCACACTTTGCTCAGGTATGGTAGGGGGCCACTGGCATGGTAAGATTTTAAAAATACAGATCGGTCCTACCTGTCCAGAAGAACATTCTCCTAACTGCCATTGGGGTCATCTGTGAGGTTCACATGTACTGTCTCCAGGGAGCCCTCCCCTTTGATGACAGGACAGCAGATTAACTACAAGCACACTAAGGTGGATTGTCGACCTATGTGCCTGATGATACTTGCAAGGCCACAGAACTATGAGCAGAGAGCTAATCAATGACCAAGGAGGAATTCATATGTTGGGAAATTTTTCTCACGCATGATCTCCTAACAGTCTTGTGACGTAAGTGTAGTTTTGGTCCCCATTATACAGATGAGAAACTGGAAACCATGTAGGAACTGAAGTCCACCACAAGTAAGTGGCAGAGCTGGCACTCAGCCCCAGGTCTTTTGGACTCCAGACTCTGCTCTGCTGGGCAGTAAATTCAGGGCCATTAGAAGAGATGCAGTGGGTGGGGTAAAGTTCAATAATTCTTCCACGGATGCTGGAACTCCCCCACCATGTCCACCTATCAGTTGTATTGCCCCCCACGGCCACTCCCAGGCAGAGGCTGTGTCTCATTCATCTTTGTCTTTCCAGGGCCTCCTGTGTGCCTGGTACACAACAGTCACTCGTGTGTTTGCTAAATGAAAGAGTGTTTGAAACTTTCTGTGCTGTACAGGGCTATATGGAAATACATGTCTAATGGATTTTTAAAACAATATGGCTAAGAAAAGGAGACACTTTCCCAAATACAGAGGCCTGAAATCCCTAAAACAAACAGAGGCCAGAGCCCGCCAAATCCTACCTGCTTAGATGGGAAGTTAAGAGTGGAGGGGCAGTTGATGTGGATTAGACTTGGGGACAAGTGGCCTGTCTTGTTTTGCTTTTACCAGGTTACTGGTAGAGTCACCAGATAATGTCTTATGGGAAAGGGAATTCAGAAATTGATGGTCGAGCAGCTGCCTAATATTTTTCCAAGGGAAACAAAATGTAGATTGATTTTGAATGACTGCATAATTGTCCTCTGTGTTGATTTGCAATTTATTTAGCTAATCTCTTTGGTTGGACACTGTCCAATATTTGATTCTTAAAATGAACACTGTGGTGGACATCCTGAAACCTAGTTCTGAGGGTCCATCTCTGATTATTTCCTTGGGATAAATTCCTGGAAGAATAAGTATGGTGTCAAAGTATATGGCCATTGGCACGACTTGCCAGCTTGTCTCTGGGACCTTAGGCAGGCAGGTCCCTTTGACCTGTGGGAGCCACGGTTTTCTCATCTGTAAAGTAGAGGCAATTGTGGTGAAGATGAAATGAGAGACCGTATGTTAAAGCATCTGACAAACTGTAAAGCCCCAAAGGAGTACTGGTTATTGGCTACTCGTTACCTTTTCTCACATTCTTCATTGGGAGGGGAAGGCAAGGCAGATTTCTCTCAAAATTTTATCACACACGATCTCACTGAATCCTCCTAACAGCCTTATGAAGTGAGTGCAGTCTTGGTCCCCGTTTTACAGATGAAAAAGCTGAAAACACAAGCAGGAACTCCGAGTCCCACCACCAGGAAGCAGAAGCATTGTGCCACTGAGGCACAGTTCTCACGCGGGAGCTAGTTGGTGTTGAGTGGATGGCCAGCACCGTCCACCGTGGCGTGTGGCTGGCTCATGGGCCAGCCATCTTGCTTATGTCCACCTCAGCTGATGGTCGCCGTTAGTGACTAGCCTATCACGTGTCTCCTCATCTTCAGTCTTCACGGATAGAAAAGGCTCCGATGAAGGAATGAAGCTATTGTCTGTGAGGGCTGTGTGTAGGGACTTGAAGGAGTCTGGCAGGGTGGAAGGAATTTTGTGAGAGATTTGGGAAAACTGGAAACTTCCTCACCTTGAACCACCGCAGAAGTGTTGCAGCTAGAGAAACCCTGTGACCTGTAGGGGGCTGCTCCTCTGCCTCGCTCCAGAGTAGAAAGGGGCCCCCAGAGTCTGGGAGGCATGAGGAGTCTGAGGTGACGGTGTGGGAGAAAAGCAGCTCTGGGGTCAGTGCCAAAACGCCAGCAGCAGAGCTGACCGACCCTGGGCTCTCCCCTCTCTGAGTGGCTGTGTGGTTGGAGCCGGCACAGAGGCATCTTTTGCAGAGGCTACACCATGGTGGCCCAAAGATAAGCTTTGTTGGGACTGCCAAATGTTGAGCCAAAATTTAAAATTGGGAGACTTCACACAAAGATCCGGGTTTTGGGGCATCTTTTCAGAAAACGAGTAGATCCGGGAACAGAGAATCTGCGCCCCCACATGGCAGCTGGGCCTGGGGAGAGCCCCCGCCATGTGCCACAGTCCCTACCACTCACTCCCAGCCTGCCTTTCCCGTTTACATTCCCTGTCTGCCCCCTGCAGGGGGTTGAGTCTGGGACCCCTGCAGTAGAGGGTGATAAAAGAGAGAGGGCACTGGAGTCCAACCCACCATGCGCCAATCCTGGCTCTCCCAGAACTTGCTGTGGGAGTAGGGATACAAGCCTCCCTGGGCCTCAGTTGGCTCAGCTGTAAAGTGGCGATAACAGCAATGCCCCCTTAAGAGGGGTGTTGGGAAGAATAAATGAGGTAAATCCTAGAAACGGGTGAGCATATAATAAGTACCCAAAGAGCATGCAGCATACTGTCCCCCCCCCACTCCGCCCCAGGTGCATGGGAGAAACAGCCTCTAAATGCCATCCTTTAAAGGGGGACATTTCCTAAAAGGGTCATAAATTCAAGAACAGTTTATCTCCTAGGTACGAATCTCTCCTTGATGCTACCACCTTTGAAAACTTAGCTTAGTGGCATCTCATCGCAGCCCCCGCCACTGAAGGTCTTCTTTGGCTCTGGCCAGGGAGCTCCTGCAAAATGCAAATTTGGAGATGTCCTCCAAAAAAGTAACATTGGCAGGGTCCGCATGTGCTGACCCACATCTTTGGCACACACCGTAATGACAACAGTGATCAGGACTTGAGGCTTTGCTGCGTGCCAGGCCCTTCATTTATGCTGTGAGGTTGGATCTGTCATCATGCCCATTTTACCGATGAGGCATCTGAGGCACAGAGAAGTTAGGGAGCTTGACTGAGGTCACCAGTTAATAAATGACAGAGCTGTCAGTGAGATACCAGTGCTCTAGTTCTAAAGTCTGCTTTACTCATCTCTAGGCTATCCGCTCCTTGCCCACACATTCAGCTACAGGCCTCCTCCCACTTTCCTGGAGCCTCTTTTTTTTTTAGGTCCCAGGGCCGGGGATTGAACCTGGGACCTCTTGTGCGGAAAGCTGGCACTCAACCACTGAGCTACATCAGCTCCCCTGAGTTGGTTCCCTTGTCTGTTTGCTTGTTGTCTGTTCGCTTGTTGTCTGTTCGCTTGTTGTCTATTCGGTTGTTGTCTGTTCTTGTTTTTAAGAGGCACTGGGACCAAACCCAGGACCTCCCATGTGGGAAGCAGGCGTCCAACCGCTTGAGCCACATCTGCTCCCTCAGTCTTCTTTATTATGCTAGACTAAGCTAGGGTCCTCAGTGAAAATGCCTTAGTAGAACTCAAGACTTTAAGGGATTCCTAGCAGGAGCATAACTCTTGGTCTTTGGTAGCGGAGGAGGTGTTGTCTGATGAGATCGGGGTACAGATCCCCACTCCACCCCCTCTATCCCCACTGATCCCCCCACCCCACCTCCAACAGTGAGGGAAACATTTCCTGGTTCTCTGTTCGAGGTGGGAGAGGGCGTGCATTCCAGCTGCCAGCTACAGAGCAGACCAGGTCAGATGCTTTGATTCTTTGTGACTGAGCAGATGAGTCTTTGCTGGTAACAGGCACTTAGAAGGAAAGGTGTAGATGCTGTCCGCAGGGGTTAGAACAAGCCCGAGCCCATGGAGCTCTCCTTCCAGCTCCGCCATGGCAGAGGCGCCCTTCAGGCCCTGCTCGTGAATCCCAGGTCTTTCTTGACTCTTGCGGGGCCACTTCCTCCTCCCCACGTAGCTGGTTCCTGGGTCTTTTGTCCGGATGCAGATGCCAGTGCCCTCCTGGGTGCTTCCTGGGCTGGTCCTGGACCACAGTGCATGGCTGGCTCTGGGTGAGTTCTTAGATCCAGCTACCTCCTTGTCTGAGGTTTCTCGAGGGAGGGCTCGTGGGGGTCACTGGAAATGGGGGTAATTGGCCCACTGCCTGCTCCGCCTTCCTTGCAGGGATTTCCAGCTCAGGAGAGCCGGTAACTGAATGGCTACGCAATGCTCTTGATAGGCAATTGCAAAGTAATTCCCCCGATTCCTCTCCCACATCCCCTACCCCCATATCCTTGACCAGGAGATAAGACCAGGCCCAGGGAGAGTTCTAGAGCCCATGTGGCACTAGGTAGTCAGGCAGGAAGAGAGGGCGAGCCCCCCATTCTTGGGCTTTTATCCCACTGGTGACTGCAAGTGGTGGCACCACTTTGGGGAGTGGGGGTGATGTGAAAGGGGATGTAGCTTCTTTCAGAGATGCCAGCTGTGGGGGCCAGTGTGGGTGCTAGGGACTGTCCAGACAGGAAGAAGGAAACCAGCCAGGGCGGGAGGGAGGAAGAGGAAGTCCCTGTGGCTCTGCTCTTTGCGGGGAGTAGTTCTCTGTTAGAGGCTGTCCTGCCCCCCGCCTGTCAGCGGCCACAAGCACTAACTGGCCAGTCACTTCCCTCCTTGTCAGAGCCTCAGCCCCTGTAACCGTGATATTTAAAAGGTTGTGCTCTGTGACTTGCCATCTCTATCCCAGGGAAGGAGGAAAAGTGCTGGGATCTCCCCAGCCCTCCCCCAAGTTTGCATGGGGCTCCTGCTTTACCCCTTCCCTTCACTTATACTCTCAGCAGCCCCAGCCAGGTGGGCTCTGTAAGGGGAGGGGGCAGGGTCCCTCTGTGTGAAGAGCCAGGAGGCCACCTCACAGCCAGCTATGCTGGGAGCCAAGGTGGAGCCCAGAAAGTCTTCTCCCAGGGAGAATGGTGCTTCTACCCAAAGCAGCCTGCTCTGTAACCCCAAGCTCCCCTAGGTGATGCCTCTCTTGCCTCCTCAGCCACACTGACTTGTTGCAGCCAAGGAATGGGGCTCCCGGGCTGGAGGGGGCACCTGCCATCCGGCGTGTGCAGGAACCTCGTTCCTGAAGACTGCCTGCTTGCCCAGGGACAGCCCAGCTCACTGGTCCTTCCCCGCCTCACCGCCAGCCAGCCCAGTGGCCCATAGCTGTTGGCTCTCTGCGTCCCCTGCCTGCCTGATTCCCTGGTGAAGAGGACTCCCTTGAGTGTGGAGCTGACAGGAAAGGGAGGTGTCGGAGAATCTGGGGCTCCTGTTTCTCTGCAAAACTCCTCCAGAGGAGCTGAGCAAGGAGGAGCCATAAAAAGACCTGTCCCAAAATATTTCTGTCCAGCCTGCTCTCACTTATTCCCTGTGGCAGTTCAGGTTGGCACTCTGGAAGGACTGGTTCAGTGTGCCCATGACACTGGGGTGGGTGGCGTCCTGCCAAGGGCACATTTGTCCCTCCTAGAGGCCAGCCCCTGAGAGAACAGACACCTGGTAAACCAGTTTGGATCCAGCACTTGAACCAGTGTGAACCCCAACCCCAAACAAGCTTAACCCCATTATTGATGTTCTTGTTAAACCTTAAAGTTAATGAATATTTAAAATTCAGAACAACTGGTGAGTCAGACTCTGTTTTCCTAAAATTATTAAAGCAGCATAAAATTGGAACATCAGTATACATCCCAAATTAGGAATGCCGTCAAGTGCTGGGAGGGAGAGGAATGGCGGTGACAGGGCCTGGAAGGGGTCACAGGAAGGAGGGTCGTTGAGGAAAGAGGCTCAGGATAGGAGGGGGGAGAGCCTCCTCCTGAGGATCCCGTGGGCTGGATGCTCCGGGGTGAGTCTGCCTCTTGTGACCCCGTGCTCTCTCTCCATCCCCAGATCCTCATACCGAGTGTGCCTACGTTCCAGCCGTCTACACCTGTCCCTGAGCGCCTGGAAGCCATACAGCGCTACATCAGGGAGCTGCAGTATCCTCCCCGCCGAGGGTCCCGGCCACCGCCTGGCCCCGTGGTGGTGCAAAGACAGAGATACTTGCTGGGGGGGTGCGAGTTCTAGGATCCAGCAGATCAGACTTCCTCTTCCCCTCTCTGTCCAGCCCCATCTGAGAGAGGGGACGCTCCCTTGGGGGCTGTCTAAATACTGGTTTTAAAGGTGGGAAAATGGAGGAGAAAAGGGATTTTATGCTCTAGGAAGTAGCTGGCTTCCACATGTTGGAATTTTCTCCCAGTTCTTTGCCTTTTTCTTCCCTGGCTGCAGCTTGCTGCCCTACACCCCAGATTCCCTGGTGCCTCTGCTCTGAGCCTCTCCCAAGCCCTGCACCCTGTCCAGAGCTGTGGGTCCTGCAGCTGACCTGCTCTGATGGGGTCAGAGAGGGTAGGGCCAGGAATATAGGTCTGGAGCAGGTATAAGGCCGGGCTGAAAACCTGATCAGCCTCTCTCTTTGCAATAGGGAAATTGTGGTCCAGAGAGGGAGGCGATTGGTTCAGGAGCACCCAGCAGTTGGAGGCCAAGCCATTCTACACCCCAGCCTTCTTCTCTCAGGCCATGTTGCTCCTCAGCTGGGTAGAAAATGAAGTGCTGCAGAGAACCATCCACAGCTTGAGCCTCTTTCCCAACGTTGGCCTGGCTGGCTGCCTGCTCCATGCCTCCAGGCCCAGGAAAGGAGACCAGGGGAGAGCAAGGGTGCAAGCCAGAGAGGATGAGAGAGAAGAAAAGAGGCATGTGAGGGGAAGGAGAAGCTCCCGTGCTCTGCCCGCCTCTCTTCCTACAGGAGAAGCAGGTCTTTAAGCATTCTCTAAGGTGCCTTGTGGAGAACACTTGTCCTGCCCCCACCCTGCACGCAGGGAGAGTTATGCCTCCAGGGTTGGGGGAGGGGCGGTGAGCCTCTTCCAGACAAAGCCAGGAAGCCCTTAACCAGCACCCACAGGTACAATCACACAGGGACACAGTTCTTTGAAATTAAGAAGAGCAGACCTCTGACAGGGTAAGTTTGGGGCACGCCCTGGCCCTCTGCACGGAGGCTAACAGTGCTCCCGGACAGGGTTGAAGCACTTTGGGGAAGCCTCGATGACGCGCCTTTGGGTGGAAGATTAGGAGACAGTCAGGTACTCTCCCAAAAATTGCCAGCCAGTCGGGGCAAGTACCACGCTGGGGCCTGAAGGATGTCAGAAGGATGAGCTGCTCAGCCAGGGAAACCTTGGTAAACAGGAGCAGCCATCCGTGCCAAGCTACGGGGGCACAGACAGCCCTACCAGCTCGCCTTGGTGCTCATGGAGGGGTCCCGGCTAGATTGGCTCTATATGAGCCTTGGGTCCTCTTAACGAGAGTTGAGCTTAGCAGGAGAGAGCCTTTTCCCCTTCTCTCCCCATTCCCTGCAACTGCCTGTGACTCCCCATTGGCAGGGAACCTGGGAAGTTACCCCATTTGCCTTATCTGGTCTTTTAATACAAGATCCAGTGTCTAGAGAAGCAGGGGCCCCACTGGAGACCACATTGCATCTCTCACTTCCCGCCCCACCACCCGACATGTAGACCTCCAGCTGGAGTCCCTTGCTCTAGAATGGAGCCCCAAGGACAGAGAAGAGTGACTACTGAATGCCAAAGCAGAGTTTGGGGGGCTCAGCCCAAAACTGGAAACACCATGTTTTAAAAATTGGTGTGAATTTTACATCTTGCTTCACACGTAATCTGTCCGTGTTTGTTTTCTTATGAAAAATGTTTTAAACTGTTTATTAGCTAAAATACTTAATGGCCTCCTCTCCAGCCCCTGGGTGTATTCCATGCCTTACCCCAAAGCTTTGCTGTGCTGCTCTCAGGCTGCACCTGCTGTGTGCTGAGCAAGCCCCACTGTGAGAAGTTGGGGGAGTGGGGCGGGGAGCAGCAGAGGCCTCATTCTGGAAACCCAGCTTGAGCTGCAGTGGGATGGAAGGGTCCAGATGCCCTCCTGGGCAAAGTCAGTGGTCAGGCTGAATTCCCAGGCTTGGAGGGCAGCGCTGGGTGAGGAGGGATAGGCTGCCCCCAAATGGTCTGAATTCCAAGTTCAGGAACAGGCTAGGGGGTCACCAGGCAGCTCTCTACCTGAGCTCCTGTGTCCCAGGTGGCGGCTGCTGCAAGGCGAGCAGTTGCAATCAATTACAAGCTTTCCGGAGAAGCCAAGGTTAGGTCAGGGTGGTCCACTGTGCTCCAGATTGGAAGAGGCCAAGGCCGAGTACCCAGCATCCTTGGCATGCTGTCCCACTAGCCCCGTCCTCCCCTGCAGCCACTGTAGGAGGCCCCAAGCCCAGCATCTGTCTAGGCCCTGCTTGCAACCACATGCTCCCCTCCCCCAGGGGTCTTGGAGCAGGAGCCTGGGGTGGGAGGAGGAAGCAAAGGGAGAACGGGACTCCTTCCTTATCAACAATGGCTGCCTCTGTGCCCATCCCCCGGGCTCCAGACGTGGGGGCAGAGAGGGAGGTGCTGGGCCTGAGCTGAGGCATTTTAGAAGGGGGGTTTCTGTCCTTCCTGCATCTCTAGTCCACCCTGTCCCCTCCTTCAGTCACTCCCCCACCAGGAGGGGCTGGAGGTGCTGTCTCAGGGCTCTGCCCACCCTTTCCCGCAGGCTGATGGACCTGGCCAAGGAAATGACCAAAGAGGCTCTGCCAATCAAATGCCTAGAAGCCGTGATCCTGGGAATGTATCCTTCCCCTGCTCTGCAGGGCCAGGAGGGAGCCAGGGGTCCTGGTGCTGGGCCACGAGACAGGGGCTGAATGGGCCCCCCCCAGCTCACCCTCCTACTCAGTCATCCACTTGGCCCCACGGTGAGGGAACCTCTCCCAGATGAAGGAGCTTCCCCAGGTATAGGAGGGCCTCCAGCCCAGGAGGCCCAGCCCCGAGAGGCCTTTGGCCCCCATGTCTCAGTTACCAGCTTCCTGGGCTTGCTGAGCGACCGCAGTGGACACTGTGACCCTGTTCTCTGAACCCCAAATCAGGACACATTGTCTCACAAAGGCTGTTGTACTGTTTGCAAGGACGAAACAGTCTGAGAGATGTAGTTTGGATGCCCAAATGTTGACATTTCCAGGATATGTTGAAATGTGGAGATGGATGGGATCTTTGAAACAGAACTGCCTCAAAAAAACAAAACAAAAAACAGGGTTTCTCAGTCACCCCACCAAGAGGGCAGAACTGGGGCCTATAGCTTCTGGGGTAGGGTAGGTGTGGCAGACAAGCCCTTAGGAGAGGCTGCCTCCCCCAGGTGCTCCCCCACCCTACCCAGGAGGTAAGGCAGAGCTCCCAGGGGCTTAGGACCAGTTCTCTATCCTAAGAGGTCAGTGCCTGAACCCTAGCTTTTTAAAACTGTCAACCTTATATGCCATAGACTGAACAACGTGGGCCCACAACTCGGCCTCACCACTTACCAGTTCAAGGCCAATCCTATTTCATCCCTACCCACCCACACCCACCTCCCCCTCTCCCATATTTCCTTTAAATATTTTGACTGTCACCCTGGTGTAGGCACCAGGCTTTGAGCTACAGAAGAGTGTGGATGAGCTGAGGGTCCAAGGAGCAGGACGGGGAGATGCCTGATAGAACAAGGAGGAATCTGCTCCCTAAGCTCAGATTACCGCGAGAAGTACAGTGGGCAGAGGGCCTGGCTTCTCCAAGCAGGACCGTGCTCTCAGGCGGCCCACTCCCCCCACCCTCATAGAATTGCCCTAAGTTTATAAAAAGAGGCCACAGGTGCTCCCCTGACCCGGCCACCCCACCGCCAGAGGTCCAGAGTGCTAGCTCCACTGTGGCAGCTGTCTGCTAATGGGGCAGGTGGGCCCATTTCCAAAGGGCCGCCATGTCTAAAGGGCTTTCTAGCATGATGGTACCCAAGGGACTCAGCATTTCCTTCTTGAGTCCACCTTCACTTCTCTACCAAGGGCCCCGCCGAGGGGCCAGCGCCACAGGGGAGGCTCCCACCCACATTGGGAGGAGGGGAAACTGCTTGCCCCACTCCGAGCACAAATCGAAGCTGGTCCAGGTAAGATCATGTGCTCGCACAGGCCTTTCAGGGACTGCCAGGTGGCTTGTGGGGCAGGAAGGAAGCAGGAACAGCCCCCAGCTGGGTGAGGGGTTCCTCCCCTGCATCCCCCCAGCACTGCCACAGCTCCCTTCAGTCCCCACATACAGTAGTGGACGTTGGGCTGGATCAGTTCCCGTGTTCACACTGCACTCGGAGCCCCTGCAGGGCAGGCCCATGCCTTCTACATCTCTGTATCCTTGTCACTGGCAAGGAGTTAGGTGCTCAGTAAGAACCAGTCGGGGGAGCTTAGCACTGGAGGGAGCACGATGTATTAGGTGAGACTCCAGGGTCAGCCAAGCCTGGACTTGAATCACTTACTTACTGTGTGACCTCAGGCAGGTTCCTTAACATCTCTGAGCCTCAGTTTTCTCCTCTGCAAATGGGGATAATAGTCCCTGTCTCAAAGTTGTTAGGACAAATGAATGAGTCAGTGCCTGTAAAGCACTTAACAAAGTATCTGGGACTTTGTGTCTGCTCCGTGCTTTTATCCATTCATCTCCTCCTTCCCATTCCTTTAAAGAGTTTTACTGAGTAATTGTTATGTGCCTGGCTCAGTGCTGAGCCCCAGAGATACATCAAAAAATATCAGAGACAAGGTCCCTGCACTCAAGGAACTGACATTCTAGTGGGAAAGACAGACAATAAACAAGAAACAAATAAAATAATTACAGACGTTAGCAAGTGTGTGCCATGGAGGAAATAAACCGCAGAGTAGACTTGCTACAGAAGGGGAGACAGCAGTGACAGCTAAGCTAAGGCCCAGTCAGGGGGACAAGCTAGTGCAGAGGCCCTTGGGTGGGAAATCCAGGGCAACTGGAGAGAGCAAGTGGGCAAGTGGTATATAAGGCTGAAGTGGGCAGCTGGAGTGTTGGCCTCCTAGACCGTGGGAACAAATATGGATTCATTTGAAAAGCAATGGGCAGTGTGGGGGAGGAGGGGTTGGAGAGAGAATAGCATTGTTTGTGCATCTGTAAGGAAATCTTATGTGAGGGAGATGGTAGGGGTGAGGGGAAATGGGGGCATGACTGGCAAAAGGAGAGGGGGAGAGCAAGGGAGAGATTATGGGCAGGTCTCTCTCTCCCCTCCTTCAGCCACAGGGCTTCTGGAAAGCCCTGCAGTTTGGAACATGGGATCAGAGCTATTATTATCTTGTGGGTCCTACTTGACATGATAGCAGCAGACACCAATCTGAGAGCCCTCTTCCCACAGATACTCATTTGGTTCCGTAAAATTTATTGAGCACCTACTGTATACCAGGCTCTATGCTAAGCCATAGAAATATGGAGGTGAGCAAGATGTGATCCCGGCACCCAGGATCTAGCAGTCTAGGGGCCCCTCGCTCACACTTCTCTCCCACAGGTCCTGGCCCTGTATCAGTCCTGGCATTATAGTCTGTTTCCTTAGCTCTGGCCACGTGGCCAGTTACCTCACCAACAGCATGCCCACCCTGGAACGTTTCCCCATCAGCTTCAAGACCTACTTCTCAGGGAACTTCTTCCGCCACATTGTGCTGGGGGTGAACTTCGGAGGCCGCTACGGGGCCCTGGGCATGAGCCGGCGCGAGGACCTGATGTACAAGCCACCCACCTTCCGCACGCTCAGCGAGCTCGTGCTGGACTACGAGGCCGCTTACGGCCGCTGCTGGCACGTGCTGAAGAAGGTGAAGCTGGGCCAGTGCGTGTCCCATGATCCACACAGCGTGGAGCAGATCGAGTGGAAGCACTCGGTCCTGGACGTGGAGAGGCTGGGCCGCGAGGACTTCCGCAAGGAGCTGGAGCGGCACGCCCGCGACATGCGGCTCAAGGTGAGTGCGCTCTGCAAACCCACGCACCCAGGCCCCCCAGCTCCAGGTTTGCTCCAGGGTGTGGAGATGGCCTCTAGGGGCATGTCTAGGAGATGCCCCTCTGCGAGAGCAGGCTGCCCACCCTCTACCCCATTCCCCTACCCAGCTGGGGTGGCGTGAGCATTAAAGGAGGTGACAGGTGGGAAGCTTCCACAGCCGTGGGGAGTGGTTGCTGTTGGCATGGTAGCGTCAGGTGGGCAGACCAGGGAAGGCCCTGAAGGAGGAAGTGGGTGGGCTGGGTTTGGATGGTGGGTAGTTCTTAGATGTGGGGGAGGGCAGGGGTCTGATACTCCTACCTGTGGGCTTCCTGAGTAAAGACTGGGTGGTAGGTAACCAGGGGCCTGCCTAGAGAGAATGGCAGGGTGAGGTGGTGAGTGCCCCCATCTCTCCTCCAGTGTGTTCTGGCTCTTGTGCATCCCCTCCTGCAGCCAGTGAAAAGGGGAGGGTCAGGCCATGGGGAAGATAAGGAGGGTAGTCATTTCTTCTCTCTTCTGGTGCACCCCCAAATGAGCAGAAGTCTGCAGGTAGTTGATGGTGGGAGGAGGCAGCAGGTATAACCAGAAGAGCGGGAGTGAGCTATTGCTGAATTTACCCAGAGCCTCACAGAGGGCAGATTTTTGCCCTCTCCCTGTGACCTCCTGGACCGGGGGTACCATCCCTGGAGCCTGCCAGAGCCCCCTTCTGGACATTAAGCCCCGTTCTCATTGCTCAGACACAGCTGCACTGTGACTGAGCCCCTGCCAGGCAGTCTGGGGCCTCTCACAGCCACTGACATTGGCACTTCACCGGGCAGCCAGCCGGGCAGCAATTTTCAAGGTGGGAAACAACCCAGAGACTTGCTCACAGGTGATGAGAGGCCGAACCGGCTGGAGCTCAGTCTCCTGATGGGGAGGCCAGGCATGTCACAGGGGCCTGCAGATGGACTGGGGTGGGTCTAGGGCCTGGGGCCACCCCTGCTCAGGGGGAAGCAAGAGGCATTTGACTCTGATGCTGTCCAGGGCTGCTCTTTTCCACTTGCAAGCTGGCCATCCTCCTGCCTAGCCTCTGGGTTGTCCAGCATCCTGCCTCTTGCTGCTCTGAATATTACTGAGCCTTCAAGGAAGCAGGTTGGACCTAGAGTTGGAGCCAATGCTAACTTGGTTTTTAGCGCTGTTCAGTGCTAAGGACTCCCATGTCATCTGCCCCTCTATAGAACCCCATGGTGCACTCCATGTTTTGAAGACTCAGGTCAAGCTGATTGCACTGCATAAAGGATGATGCATTTGTTTGTCTTATTTTTTCTTAATCAGAGATGTAACTGCTAGTCAGAGCTTGACTGACTCGAGATAACCAGCGTCATCTTGCATTGCAGTTGGCAGGATTCCAACCCAAAGCTTTAGACATGAGACTCTCCCCGGCTGGCACATTTACCCAGCGTGGGCAGATGGACCTTCTGTTGAGGCTTTTGTAATATTCTCCCCACTTGCCCTGCTACCTTCGGACCCAGGAGGCTTGGGCACCCATGCTGAGAAACCCCTGCCTCCTTGGCAGCTTTAGCTCCTGGGCAGTAGGTTTGGAAAGGCCTGGAGCCAGAGCAGAGCATTGCCTGAGGCTCCCCAGGCCCTGCCCAGGGCAGATCATTGCTCCTGGATGGCAGGTTGGGCTCCGGGGCAGCCCTGAAATGAATTTTTGTTTCTCCCTCCCACCAAGATTGGCAAAGGGACTGGCCCTCCCTCTCCCACCAAGGACCGGAAGAAGGATGTTTCCTCCCCGCAGCGGAGCCAGTCCAGTCCCCATCGCAGGAACAGTCGCGGGGAAAGGCGGTGAGGACATGAGCTCTTAACTGAGGGACTGAGAGAAGGCATTTTATTTCCCACTCATCTTCAGGACCCCTCTTTTTTACACCCCTTTCTTCTCACTCCCACCCTTTTTTTTTCAACCCTACCTGAGGGAGGCAATTTGGAATGGGGGAGTCATGTGTAATGTGGTCTCATTTCCCCAGAGGAAATAAAGCTCAGCTGGCCCCGCTGGCTGAGCTGGTGGAGCCTTGGGGCTGGGCCAAGAGGGCCATACAGAAGAACAGAAGGCAGAATGGACCATCTGGCAGAATGGACCATGTGGGAGGGTGGGTGGAAGGTGGGCAGTGTCTGGAATGTGAGGGAGTGGGCGCTCCCCATGAATATCAGGGTAAGGCTTTGAACATCGGATGGGCGGCTGGGTTGATGGCTTTGAACAGATTTTGCTCCCAAGAGTCTGTGAGTCTTGCCTGAATCTAGTTGGCAAAAACATGACATTAAAATGCCAGGCCTCTTCCTCTCATTTCATCTCTTACATCACAGTCTGGTTCTCTCTTGCTTTAAATGTAATTGCCATTCATGGGAGCCACCTGCCTGGTATGAGTTAAGGGGTACCAAGCAGACCCACCAGAATATCTTCATGGTTCATTTTGATCTAGGAGGCTTTTGTAGGGAACAGATCCCCCTTGAAGATACGTACACCTTAAGCTATTAGGAGCCAACCCCAGCCAGATTAGCTGACCTCCAGCCAAGAGAAGAACTTAGGCCACATTCAGGGACCACACTGAGGAGAGCACAGGCAGGTCAGGGTTTCCAGAAACACAGTCCACACTTACTCTACTGCCGTGTTTCAGGGCCCCTTGGAGAATGGAGGGGACAGTCACCACTGTCCCCTCCTCTCCTGTCTCTCTGACCTGAAGCATCACTCACCTCCTTCCCCCTCTCTGCTTTCTTCCTCCCTGCAGGCCATCGGGCGAGAAGAAGCCTTCCGAGTCCAAAGCCATGCCAGACCTCAACGGGTACCAGATCCGGGTGTGAGGCGGGTGGCAGCGCCCCTCGCCTTGCCTTGCCCCGGGGGGCTGTGACCCACCTGCCAGCAGCACCAGCCTTACCTGTGAGGAAGGGAGGAGCTAGTGATGGGGCAGGGTGAGGGGCAGCAGGGAGAGTGTTCAGCTCAGCCGCCCACTGAGCCAAGCCCAACTTCGGGCCGAAAAGCAGTTAGTATTTTACTTGGAGTTACTGTATTAACTGCACAACTGAAGTTTAAGGTATTTGGGAAATTTTTAAATGAATGGATCTGCCAACTGCTGAAAGGCCAGTGCTTAGGAGGTCTGAGAGCGATGGGGCTGGGTGGGGAGGGGTTGCTGGCTCTGCCAGTGCCTTGCCCTGACCTCTCTCTGGGATTTGGGTCCATCCTATCTATGGGAGATGTCCCAGCCCCACCAGGACTGAGGCAGAGTGAGGGTCAGAGGTTGGGATGGGGGTGTTTCTGCAGGAAAGGGAAGCAGGGTAGGAATTATGCCAGGAAGGTCTGTTTAGCCCATAAGAGAGCAGTGCTGTATGAGCCGACACTGCCTCTTGGCCCAGCTCCATGCTGCAGATGGGCTCGAGATCCCAAGAAAGAACCCCTAGGTGAAGATGTTCCCAAGCCCTAACTGCCCAGCCTGGGTGCTAACTGGCTGTACTTGTCCACTGCTGTAGCTCAAGGGGCTCCTTCTGAGGGCCTGGGCCATGCAGAGGGCCAAGAGTTGCAGTGGGGTCAGCAGGTCTAAGGGATGTAGCAGACCTGGGCCTGGGTGCAGGAACCATGGCTAGGGATGGGGCTGCTCCCCCCATTCTATTAGCTCAGCTTCTGCTGGGGAAACCAAGACTAGACTCCCTTCGTTTAGCAGCCTGGCTTGGGGTCTCAACCACAGTCAGTCGTGTCACCTGGGGTACCTGGTCAGGACTGCAGTTGGGAAGAAACTGAACAGCTGCAGTTATCCGCAGCCTATTTGTCAGGCATAAGGCCGTGGTGGGGAAGTGAGAGGATGTCAAGAGAGGTTGGCAGGGCTGGGGGCAGGGGCCGGAAGGTCAAGCAACAAGGAGGTGTAGTAGCCAGCAAGGAGGGACAGAGCCCGAGAGCTGGGGGTGTAAGTGAGAAAGGGATGTGGGGGAGAGTTGAGGATCAGGCTGCCTTGAGTAGTAGTGAGTTCCCTACCACTGGAGGCATTCAGGCAAAGACTAGATGGCCACTTGAAGCTGTCAAGAGGATCAGGTTATGGAAAAGTAGCTGGATGAGATGATCATTAAGGTTTCTTTTTATTGAGAGACTGATTCAGCCAGGGGCAGCTGTCTGTAAGGCTACTGAGGGGCCAGGGAGGTAATAAAAAGGAGTGCTACAGGGCTGGGTGGAGACTGGGGCAAACTAAAGAGGGTATATACCCCCCATTAAAGGGGCTGCTGCTATTCAGCTCTTCTCACGGAGTGGGCCCTGCATTGCCAGATCCTCTGATTTTTCAGAAGTCAGAACTCTGAATTTTTATGTGAAATCTGATTTTCAAATGTTGGCAATCAATTTAAAAAATTTTAAAACCCAGCACATGCAAAAAGAGAATGCTAGTTTGCAATCTCTGGACTAGAGAAAACTTGTGCTGGGGGAAAATCTAGTGAGATGCTTCTAAGTAGACAGTAAAAAAGTTCTAAGCTTCCTCAAGCTGGGCTGGGCCAGGGAAGGGTTCTGGCAGCTAAAGGAGGAGGAGGCTGAGAATTGCTGCTGAGGCTCCTCCCAGGGGGGCAACTGCCCTCTGTTTACCCTGCCCATCTCCCTATAGACCAGAGACCCTCTGTGGTTCCTGTGTCACCAAAGGGGCTTAAGTGGAATGGAGATAGTACAGCCTTCAGCCTGCCAGGTAGGTGGATGGTGCCTGAGAAGTAAAAAATGAGAAAGGCAAGGAGTACAGGGCTCCCCTGCTGATGAGCGCGCCCTGTCTGGGAAGGCACCAGAGACCAGCAGCTCCTGGTCCAGAGCCAGGCCAGTCCCTTGCCTCGCCAGTGGATCCTAGGGAGATGCCTAGCCTCCCCCTGGGCTTCACCCTGGCTAAGCCAATTGTAGGAGCGATGTAACCCCTGACTCACCATCCCATCCCTTCCCAGCTTTCAGGGAGAATGGTGGGCCCTACATGCCCAGGTTTGCCTAAGGCAGAGATGGCTCACTTTGGGAGACATAAGGCAGAAAACCAGGCTCTTTCTGGGTCTGGAGGGGGTGCCCATGGGCAGCTGATCAGAGGGGAGTGGCCCCTCAGATGCATCCGGGGCCTTCCCAGGAAGGCCAGGTGCATAGGGCTTGAGGGGAAGGGATATGAGAGGGTGCTGGGGGCTCGGGTCAGGGAAACATCGAAGAAGCTGCTCCTGGTACCCAAGCCCTAGAAGGATGCTGGGATCCAGTGGCTCCTTCCTTCGAGCCCTTGGGGAGAAGCAGAATGAAGCTCCAACCCCTCTTGCCGTCTCTGAGGCCCCTAGCTCTCACCCTCCCCGAGCTGGGACCTTGAGCCTGTCAAGACCACCATAGGATACAGCGGTGCTTTTTTATTTATTTTTAAATGTTTCTCATATGTAGCAACTCCTCCTCCTTTCCTGGGTGTGTTTACACAGGCTTTGCTCCCTGGGGCTGGCCTGGCTGCAAGATTTCTGGGGAGTGAGAGAGGCAGGGACTCTGGGGCCTTAGTCACCATTCTTGCTATCACCTCATCTCACTTCCTCTGAGGGGCAGAGGCCTGGCTGATGTGGCCCCAGCTTCCTCTGCCTTCCTACCTGCATTCAGCGTGGGCGCCCCTGCCCCCAGGGTGGGGCACTGCTGGGGGAGGAGGCGTCACATTGAGGTCAGAGAAAGCTGCTTGCTGACAGTGGGTCGGGATAGGGGTTGATCACAGGGTCTCCCCAAAACCTGGCTCCTTGTGCTTGGCACTGGGAAGCTGCATGCAGAGAGCCTTCCCGTCCCACTAACTGCCAGTCCTCTCCCTCCCATGGCCTCACCACATACACTCCCTCATGATGCCAGGTTCCCCATCCTTACTAGGGCAGAGTGGGGCATGAGAAGATAAAGCCTAGGGCCCAGGGAGCCGAGGCTTTGAGGAGCAGCACGAGCCAAGAGGTTGACCAGCTCTGGTCCTTACCCCTTCCAGCTCGAATTTGACTTCCTGGCTCTGGGATTCAGTCTAGTTCTGACTCATAGAGGGCCCAGCAGCCTGTGTGCCTGGTTTTCCTGCCTGGATTGTTTTCAAGCTTACCTGCAGCAACATCCCAACCCACTGCTCAGTTTCACTGGCCTGAGCGCAGGGATGTGCGTGCTAGGGCCCAACATATGGATGGCATTCTTTGGGCCAGAGCTCAAGTTTGTTGAAATTCCTACGTCTCTTTTTCCCACTGAAAAACCAGTGTCAGGGGCAGAAGACAGTCCTTTGAAGGAGTGTGGTATGGGAAGTGGCGAGTTGCCCCTGCCAGGAACCGCCTGCCTCCTTCCAGCTTTCCCAGGCCTGCCATGGTGCTAGTTGCAACGACGTCAGTATTGACCCCTCACCCCATCTTGGTGCTCTGGAGGCCCAAGTTTCCATTTCTCTTCAAGGCTTACAAGAGAGAAGAAACTTGGGCGTGTGTGGCCCAGGGCCTGGTGACAAAGGACCGTCACCTCCCTTAAGCTTTGTGTTTGGCTGCCGTGTTGTGCTAGACTTTGTTCTTCCTGTTCTCATATCAGTATTGCCCATTCCTCCTCACTTTTACATTTTGTCTCATTCCTGTCCTCACTTTTCTCCTGAAGTGAATAAAGTCTCCCCAGCTCGTCATGTGGGCTGGGCAGAAAGCAGTTAAGCCTTGTCTCCTTTCCTTTGGGAGCTGGGGTTTGAGCCCACCCCACCATTACCAGCCTCCTGGGCTCCAGGAGAAGAACCTGGCCAGAGGTAAGGGGAGACTACAAGCAGGGACGAAGGCCCCTTCCAGCCCTGCAGGCATGATGAAACGTCCAGTATCTCAGATGTTCATTCTCCCAGCCTACTGAAGCCACTCAGTTCTTGTCAAATCTGGGGGCAGATCTTTCCTCTTGGCCACAAATGAGCTCCCTCCTCCCTCACACAGCAGGCTTGGTCTCCTAGAGGCCCAAGTCTGCTCCCAGGGTGCATTCCAGAATCCTGTCTCCTATCCTCACCCACAGCAGTCCATCAGGAACAAAGGAGAAAGTGTGTGTGTTCTGGGAGATGAGCTTGTTTCAGAAAGCCATAGTAACAGGGACCCGAAGTCCCTTCTTAAAGCAGTCACCAGTTAAAGTGGCAACCTGGGAAGACATCTCTGCTTCCACCTCCAACCTTTACTTCCTCCCCATTGTCCCTTCTGCTCTGGACCTCTTCCCACACTTCAGGACAAATCCAAACAGTTGAAACCAGACTTACAGGGAAGTGAAAATCTCTCTCAGGCCTCAGCATTTTTCACTCTTAACCCTTCCCTGCACTTCTCTGTTCTCTTTCTACTCCATTTAAGAGTAAAACCTAGACTTCTAAAAGAGGAGATAGGATATTTCCTATTTCTTATCCCAGCCAATCGCCAAGAAGTCCGAGCTAGAAGTGGAACAGTAAGACTCTCTGGGTTTTAGTAGTGTGGTGGTGAGCAGGGGTTGGGGGGCATGGCAGTTTGGAAGAGGAGAGGCAGTCGTTTGAAATCCACGGATGTCTTAGACTATACACCATTAAAGAGAGGCAGTTTTGTTACAGGCTCATTTAAATCCAGCTACAATTCCAAAAAAGGTCCTTTTCAATGAAGGTAACCTGAGTTTGTGAATAACTTGTGTACTTTTACATAAAGGCAATGTTATACACATTTCAGTCCAGCTAAAATGATACTGGGCCAGCTTCAATGAGACAGATTCATACACATTGGGCCCCTGGACTGCTCTCACACAAATAACTGCTGGGCAAGTGCTTGAGAGAGAATGTGTCATGAGTCAAGCAGACTCATCATGGACACTGGGCCACACTTTATTAAAATTAATGCAAAGGTAAATTTCATCACAATCCTGGAGGATCAGAATCCAATTTGCTGGGGGGGGGGGCGGGGGATAAAGGCATATCCTCATTTCCTACTGCCCCATTTGTTTCAGGCTTATAGCATGTGCCCAACTAATTTAAACACATGACTAATTTGGGTTGGACCCATGGATGCAGGACATTTCTCAGAGCGCTGAAGATGAAGAGGTTAAAGCTCTTCCTCCCCCATCTCCTTCCAGGAGCTGGCACCTTGAGCTACTATGGAGGGCAGTGGTCAGTCCAGGTACCAAGAAGCCTGGCCCAGATGTGGGTTGCCTGGTAACCCTTAGCTGAGGGTGAGGGCTATTGAGGCTTGGCAGGTGGTACGGGTGGGCCATCTCAGGTCAGCTGGGTCAACTCTGAGTCCAGCCCACATGAGAATATGTACACAGATACTTGGATCTGCCCCCAGATCCACATACCAGGAAGGACTTGGTCATGGGAAAGACAAAACTTCCAAGAATTTAACTGTAGTGACCGTGCTCTTCTCTCCACAGCTGTGGGAGGCCCCAGGCCTCACAGTCACAGGAACTGAACTGGGGTTGGAGCAGGATGGATTTTCCTTCGAAACACACTCAATTCACATTCTCTTAAACTGGGTGGGATCTGCTCCCCTACTAGGCTTTCATCTTGCTGGCTCTTCCCTGGAATAGTTTTATTTGCACACTTGTTTGGGAGGGAAGAGAAATGGAGAGGTGTGGTACACCCTGGATGTGTTTGGAAACATGGGTCCACAGGTCAGATTTCTTCCCCTGGTGGAAACTAGAGGAGGTGGGCCCCTTCTGGGAAAATAAAATCCACACTTTTCTATTACATAATCAGTTAAAAAACAAACCTCCTCTAGTTAGTAGCTACAGCAGAGCAGCAACTGGAGGAAAAAAATAAACTAAAAAAAAAAGGCAGCAAGCTAAGTTGGTAGTTCCCTTCTCAGTCTCCAGCTTCAAGCTGCAGCTCAGCTCCCCTTCCCAGGCCCACCCTTGGGTCTGCCTTTCAACACCACTTTGTCTTTCCTCCTCCTGAAAAAGCTGTGTTCTGAGGTGTTTGGGGTGACAAGAAATGAAGCAAGGTTAGATTCTCAGTTTATATCTTTAGAATTTCTGTTTCTTCAGATGTAAAGGTAATATACTAACAGCAGCAGAACTGCCACTTTGCAGTGTTCTTGTCTGCTGATATTGTCATTGAAAGCACTTTGTAAACAGTTAATAAAAGTACTCTACTTTTAAGTGACTGAGGCAACGAGAGGAAAACCTTCCTCTGAGGGGCCTCAGGGGATATACCTCAAAACCTAGGAGCTATAAAATAACACTCAGCCCATGGGTCTCAATATCCAGCCTGGCTGGGGAGGATAACTCTCCACCCCCATTCCCTGCCAATACTACTCTGGAATTAGCATCCTTTTCTTGCCAAAATACAAATAAAGCAATTTTAGATCTAAAAAGGCCTCATACGTGGAAAAGAGTATTACTTTAATATCCATTTCACCAAAGGATGTGAACTGAAACACAGGGAGGCTAGGTAACACCCACAGTCACCAACCAACCAGGCCAAGATGGCAAGTTAGTATTCCTGATCTCTGGCTACATTTTCTTTCCACTCTATCAGTGGATCCCAACCCAGGTGATTCAACAGAAGCACTCAGGTAGCTTTTTAAATAATGCAGATAATCAAGGGATTGATTCGGAGATTAGGGACAGCTGTAAATCTACGTTCAGGTAAGGCAGAAAACCACACATGGTTACAGGGCTTCCCATGGGGATGTAGGTTTGGTTGGGCTTGCTGCTGCTAGGGAGGCTGGAGGACAAAAGTGGCAGCAGAGTTAGGCCTGGGAAGGAAGAGAAATCATTCTAGCAACAGATGGGCAACAGCTCAGCCCTGGCTCCCAATGCAAAGAGACTGTCAGAAATAGATGCTCAGCAGGAGGCATCTGCTACATGCATCATGCCTCATGCAGCTGCCACAGCTTTGACCAGGAAAACACACACATCTTGTCCTACTTTCATGCAGACACTCCTAAAACGTAGTGTGGACTAGGGGGAAGGTACGGGGCAGCAGATGGAATAAGAATGAAAAGCAGCCAAAAGAGCTATTCTCCTATAGCTTGCCAAGGATGGGGAAAGAGAGCTGTACCCAAGCAAAAGTGAGGGCAGAAGGCTTCACTCAAGCCCTGTTCCTCCCAAGCCTTGGAGCTGTGGGAACCTGAGGAAGAGAAGGGTGCAAGATGAACAGAGGAGTTCCATTTGCCTCATTTATCAGAGGGAGATGACAAATTTCTCTGGTCTAGATTTAGGGTTTCAGACCCTACCCCAGGATCAAAAGCTCCTCAGTCTCTTCCTCTCACAGTCTACCTCATTCTCCAGGCCCTCTCCCCCATACCCTTCAGGATCCTAAAAAAATGATCAACAGTAGGGGGAAAAGAAAGGTAAACCTTTATTTGGAAAAGAGAGTTTAAATTACCATTTAAAAACCCCATTTCATTTCCAAAACAGAAACAAATAAGAAAACAAGGGAAAGATAATCTATCAAACTCCTGTCCTTTGCCATCTTTAGCTGTCTTTAGCCTGCATTTCCTGGCAGGAAGAGAACAGAGCGATGGGCCCTGGTCCTAAGAACCAACAGGGCACTGTCTTGAGACCCTCTCAGAGGGTACTCAGGGGAGAGACAGAGTAAACAATGGGGTGTGGACAGACAGGCCTGCGGCTCAGACAGGCACATGCCCAAGACCCAGGAAACAATGTTTAGAAATATACATATATAAATAAATCCCCCAGAATATAGGCATGGAAAGCTTATAACCATGAACACAGCAGCAGAATTCAATTAGGTCTTTGGCTTTCAAAAAAAAGGGAAAGAACATGAACCTCTGGCTAAATGTCCCTAGCTCAAGGTTCTCGGCCATTCTCTTCAGTCTCATTCTGGAGGCCGAGTGGGGCAAGAGCAACTGAGATCTGTGAGGGCAGCATCTACTCTGAGTTAAGGGAGCTATAGGAAGGAGCTGGCCCAGGAACACCCTAGGCCACACCCCTGCAATGAAAGATTAAGGCGTGCAGGTGACAGTATGGGCTAGGGAGCCCCTGAATGGGCCTGGTTATCCCGGTGCTAGGAGACAGAAAGCAGAGACAATGAGCAGCTAAGGCCTTGCTGGTCAGAGCAAATCCTCACACAATGTCGCCCCAAGTTCTTGGACCAGTTTTGCCCGTGGCCATCTTTCTGCTGAAAAGGTCTGGCCTGAAACTAAATACCAGGTTTTTCTAGGGAGAAAATGAAAGGGGTTGGGAGAAAGGAAAGGCTGCAAAGAATGAACAGTCATGGGAGGAGAGGAATGGAAAAACTGCTTAGGTGTGCAGAGGGAAAGAGAACAAGTCCCTTGGGTCTTGAGTCTCAGCTGAGGTGGCTGCAGAGCCTACCAGTTCTTATCCCCCGCTGGTACTTCTACCCTTGCCCCAACTCTGCAGGCTGCACAGTACAGGGAAATAAGAAGTTTCCTGAAGGGTCTTTCTCCTCATCCTTAAAGGAGTCTTAAACCTAAAACCACCATCCCCAGCCCACTCAATCCCACACAGGGTTCAAACCTTTGCCTCCCTCAGGGCAGCCTGGGGAAAAGGATGAGCCCTAGAAAAATCACGCCAGGCCTGTAGAGCCCTCCAGATTGAAGGCACAGAGGGCACAGGGGCAGGTGGTGCATCCCCAAATTTGCTGTTCCTGGATGGGGGGCCCATTTGTTCCCAGAGCCCAGACGATGAGTATGCCCTGGTTGGCATGATGCATGCTTAAAGAAATACAGAGGATAAAAGAGGCAGGCCCGCACCCCTGCTGCTGCCTGGTAGCACACAGCTAACTAAATCATGCCCTCAACCTGCCCCTAGGCCTAAAGCCCCAATGTAGAAAGCAGGCTGGTCAGAGGCAACCCTGGCTGTGCACAGAGCACTCCCATCCTAGGAGGATGCATGCATGATTCACATGTCTCACATGTGCATACTGGGCAAGAGGGCTGGGCCCAAAGGTCATGAAGGCAAGAAGGTCGGGTCAGAAGGTACCACCAAGAAACGGTCTGAAAGCAAATAACCAATGAGATCAATAGCTCCCGCAACCCTAATAATTAAAAATCAAGGGGGAGCACTGGATACATGGAAAGAAGGGGGAACCCTCCTTCTGCCTCTCCCAGGGCCACTGAATATGTGGCACAGGATTAGGAAGAGGTTGGGGTGGGGCAGGGACCACAGGCAGTGAACGTGGATAGGCCTGGAGAAAATCTAACCTTGGGAAAAAGGGAATGAGGAGGGGGAAGGGAGGGGACGTAAGTTTCTTGGATCTAAATTTCCAGAAGCATGGGATATTTCCACAGTCTCTGATCCAGTGAGCTCTTCTGGAAGAGAAGCCCTCTTCCCCTGGGAGCCCCATCACGGGGCGGTGACTTCCATCCCGAAGCTGGCCAGCAGGCAGAGGTGGTCCGAAGAGCAGAAGGGGTTGGGTAAGCCATTGGCAGCCCAGAGAATCTCTTCAGAGAGGAGGGAGAGACGGCCCAGGAGCTTGAGGGTTCCATCTCGATACAGCCGGCGATCTGGGGTGCAAAGTGGAAGCCAGTGGGTAAAGCATCCAGAGCCATACTGCAGATGGCAGGGCTATATATGTAGGCTATATTCCCTTGGCTGCCCACCCTCCCTCACCTCCTTCTGCCACCTTTGGCTGAGGAAGCTTCATTTTCTCAGAGATACTCCTTGATAATATCAATGAATGGAAGAAAGGTGGGTAGAGTGGAATTGCGACAAACTGGAGAGTGCTCCAGCATTACAAAATCTTCTAATTGTTCCAAGAGAAGGTGGACATTTGGATATTTTTAATATAAAATCTGATTTTTAAATGTAGGCAATGAATTCAAACATTTTAAAGAACATTCTGTATAGAAAATAGACATGTGACTGGTAGACTGCAAGAATGACTACTTGGTTAGGATCTTCAACACAATCAAATCCCCCACAACTGGCTGCTGCCGAACAAATCCAATCATCCCCTGGTGATCTGCTTTCACCTCTAAAATAGGGATGAGAGCACCTGTTCTACCCACTTCTTTCTAATGCTGCAAGGGAAAAAAGAGAAAAGGCAGGCAATTGGTCTATGAGAAGTATAATGAGGATGTCCAGTGCCAAGTAAGTGTGAAATCTGCTCCTGTGCTCGTCAGGCCCCAGTAGCCCAAGCCATGCCACCAAATGCCTGACCTGTCATCGGCTGTTCCCAGGGACCCTCAGGAGTGGCCCTTTAGAAACCCTGGACCCACCAGACTCACCAGGTCTGTTCCCATTCTCGCAGGACTCAGCTGAGAAGAAGATGTAATCCACTGTCATTCCAAGACCCAAGGGCATCGTGGTGACCTCTGGGCAGCCATGCTGGGGCAGGAAATGAGTATACACCGAGGTCAGGTGGAGGCAATGCTGGATGGTGCCTGTAGTCCTAAGGCAAATGAGAGATGTTAGTCAACAAAAATTAATGAACTATCCCAAGGTCACTTTATCTGTGGGTTTTATGACATTTTTTAAGGGATGATCCCAAATGACTCAAGCTCAGTAAATTCCCTCCTATACTAATAAGAGGCAGAAAGTCTTAGGTAAAATTAGCCTAAAAATACACATTTATATCAATTCCCCCTGCCATTCATCACTCCCTACTTTCCACCTGCTGCCTGATGAAGTATACATAATGTACTCCTGTCTGTAGGCCAGCAAGCTCTTTTGTGAGGTCTTACCTACTGAGGAAAGAGTGCATGGGCTTTGTCATCTGCAAGAACGTCAGTAGGCCACCTCTGACTCTGTACACCTGTATGCCACTCTATAAGCTTAGCAAGTATTAGGGGGAAGAAAGAGCTTAAGCAAAAATTGCTCCCAAAATCAGCCTCAGGAAAGCCAATGGGAATCACTCTCATACAACTAGGCAGAGGCACCAGAAGGAACCTGAAGAGAACTAGAGGGAAGATTACCTGGGGAAGACAGGCTCAGGCTCAGATGTGTCTTCCTCAAGGACAGACTCGGCCCAGCCAGCAGGTCGCTCTGTGGAGGACCAGAGAGAAAAAAGGTTTTATTATGCACAGGCTATGAAAAACAGGGCCAGAAATACCTCTCATATCCTTAACTGAACTGCTCCAGAAGGGAAAGGGAAAGAGAATAGGCAAGGGGAGAAAGAAGGTAATGAACTAAAGTCAAGAACCTCAGAAAGGCAGACACGCCACTGACATAAACATTGTCTTCCTTGGCTCAATACTTTTTTTTTTTTTTTTAAGTAGGTAATACAGTCACATGGTATACAAATCAAAATAGAGAGAAAAATATTGGTCTCCTTCCCATTCCTGCCCCATGCCACTCAATTCCCATTTCCATAGATATTCAATGTTACCAATTTCCTGGTGTGTTCTTCCAGAGATAGATTATCTATACATACATCATCAATTGTGTGTGTATATATATCTATGTATGTGTGCATAAATGTGTGTATAGACATATACATATATATATACATATACATAACAATTATATATATACCTATACACACATATATAAAGAAAAAAAAGAAGGCACAAATTACCAATATCAGGAAAGAAAGAGAAGACATTTCTACAGATTCTACTGACATTAATAGGATAATAAGGATCAAAAAAATTGTCAAACTCTTAACTGGACTGACCAAGATAAAAAGAGAAGATTTAAATTACAAAAATAAGAATGAAAGAAGAGCCATCACTACCAACATTTTAGGAATAAAAAGGATTATAAGGAAATACTATGAACTGTATACCAACAAACTAGATAACTTAGAAGAAATGGACAAATTCCTAGAGAGATGCAAAATACCTAAATGGGTCCAAGAAAAAATAGAAAATCTGAATAGACTAATAACAAATAAAGAGATTGAATTAGTAATTTTAAAACTTCCCACAAAGAAAAGTGCAGGCTCAGATGGCTTCTCTGGTGAATTATACCAAACAGTTAAAGAAGAATTAATACGAATTCTTCACAAACTCTTCCAAAAAAAACAGAAGAGGAGGGGATACTTTCCAACTTATTCTATGAGGCCAATATTACTCTGATACCAAAACCAAAGTCACTACAAAGTAAAGAAAACTACAGACCAATGTTACTTATGAATATAGATGCAAAAACCCTTAACAAAATATTAGCAAATCAAAGCCAGCAAAATATAAATATGATTATTACCATGACCAAGTGGAAATAACAGGCATAAATATCTATGCACCTGACCAGGGTGCCCCAAAATACATAAGGCAAACTCTGGCAAACCTGAAAGGAGAAATAGACATGCCTACAATAACAGTTGGAGACTTCAACACACCACTCACATCATTAGAACAATTAGACAGAAGATCAACAAGGAAACAGAGAACTTGAACAATATGATAAATGAGCTAGACCTAACAGACATATATAGGACTTTGCACCCAAACTCAGCAGGTTATACATTCTTCTCAAGTGCTCATGGATCTTTCTCCAGGACAGACCACATTTAGGTCAAAAGGCAGGCCTCAATAAATACAAAAAGACTGAAATTATACAAAGCACCTTCTCAGATCATAATGGATTGAAACTGGAAATCAATGATAGATGGGAAAGAGGTAAAATCACAAATGTATGGAGGCTGAATAACATATTTCTAAATAATCAGAGAGTCAAAGAAAAAATTATAAGTAAAATTAGTAAATATGTTGAGACGAATGAAAATGAGAACCCAACTTATCAAAACTTATGGGATACAGTGAAGGCAGTGCTGAGAGGAAAATTTATAGCCCTAAATGCCTATATTAAAAAAGAAGAGCTAAACTCAAAGATCTAACTGAACAACTAGAGAAACTGGTAAAATAACAATAAACCATTCCCAAAGCAAGCAACAGGAAAGAAATAATATAGATTGGAGCCGAAATAAATGAGATTGAGAACAACAACAACAACAAACAAAAAAAAAAAAAAACAGAGAAAATCAACAAAACCAAAACCTGGTTCTTTGAGAAGATCAATAAAATTGACAAACCCTTATTTAGAGTAACAAAGAAAAAAAGAGATGACACAAATAAAATCAGAAATGAAAGGGATAAAGTTACAACTGACCCCCAGAAATAAAAAGGATCATAAGAGGATATTATCACAAATTGTATGCCAACAAACTAGGCAATTTAGATAAAATGGACAAATTCCTAGAAATGCACAACAATCTACACTAATGCTACAAGAAATACAAAAACTTAAAAAACCAATCACATTTAATGAGATTGAACCAGTCATCAAAAATCTCCCAAAAAAGAAAGTCCAGGACCAGATTGCTTCACAAGTGAATTCTACAAAGCATTTCAAGAAGAATTAACACTAATCTTGTTTAAACGCTTCAAAAAAATTGGAGGGAAAATTACCCAATACATTTTATGAAGCCAATATCACCCTAATACCAAAGCCAGATAAAGACACTACAGAAAAAGAAAATTTCAGACCAATCTCTAATGAACATAGATGCAAAAATTCTCAACAAAATACTTGGAAATAGAATCCAAAAGTGTATCAAAAGACTTATACACCATGACCAAGTGGGATTTTTTTTTTTTTTTTTTTAATTTATTTTTATTTTTTTTTATTTTTTTTATTATGGGTAAAAATCAAAATTCTCACAATACATACAAACCCAAGTGGGATTTATTCCTGGTATACAAGGGTGGTTCAACATAAGAAAATCAATTAATGTAATATACCACACATTAACAAATTGAAGGAAAAAAAAACTGCATGATCATCTCAATCAATGCAGAAACAGCACTTGACAAAATCCAGCATCCTTTCTTGATAAAAACACTTTGAAAGATAGGAATAGAAGGAAAACTCCTCAATATGAAAAAAGGCATGAAAAACTCATAGCCAATAACGTACCCAATGGGGAAAGGTTGAAAGCTTTCCCTCTAAGATCAGGAACACAACAAGGATATTCACTGTCACCACTGTTATTCAACATTGGGCTAGAAATTCTAGCTACAGCAATTAGACAAGGAAAAAAAAATAAAATAAAAGGCATCCAAATAAGCAAAGAGGAAGTAAAACTCACTATTCGCAGATGACATGATCCTACATTTAGAAAATTCTGAGGGGGATGGATGTGGCTCAAATGGTTGGGCCTCCATCTCCCATATAGAGGGACCTGGGTTCGATCCCCGGGGCCTCCCAGTAAAAAAAAAAAAAAAAAAAAAAGAAAATTCTGAAATGTCTACAACAAAGGTACTTGAAGCTAATAAATGAGTTCAGCAAAGTGGCAGGATACAAGATCAACACGCAAAAATCAGTAATGTTTCTGTACACTATTACTGAACAAGCTGAGGAAGAAATCAGGGGGAAAAAATCTATTTACAATAGCAACAGAAAGTCTCAAATACTGAGGAATCAATTTAACTGAAGAAGTACAGGACCTATATACAGAAAACTACAAAAACAATGCTAAAAGAAATCAATGAAGACCTAAACAAATGGAAAGACATTCCATGTTCATGGATTGGAAGACTAAATAATATGAAGAGTCAATCCTACCCAAAATGATTTATAAATTCAATGCAATACCAATCAAAATTCCAACAGCCTACTTTACGGAAATAGAAAAGGTAATTACTAAATTCATTTGGAAGGGAAAGGGCACCCGAATAGCCAAAAGCATTCTAAAAGAAGAAGAGCAATGTGGGAGGAATTTCACTGCCTGACCTTGAAACATATTACAAAGCTACAGTGGCCAAAACAGCATGGTAGGGGGGGCAGATGTGGCTCAAATGGTTGGGCGTCCGTCTGCCATATGGAGGGACCTGGGTTCGATCCCTGGGACCTCCCAGTAAAATAAAAAATATATATATATAGAAGGCGCATGGGCTGCCAGGCTCTGTGTGCTGGTGAGCCGCCAGGCCCCGGGAGCCACGCAGCAAGATGATGACGCAACAGGAGAGAGACGCAGAGAAGAGTCAAGACGAGATGCTCCGAAAGCTCCGAAAACCAGGAACTGAGGTGGTGCAGGTGGCAGAATACCTCTCTCCTACATCAGAGGCCTTCAGGATCAAATCCTGGAGGAGAAGGATGAGAAGAGATGGCAGGAAACAGACACAGAGAATTGCCCAGCGAATGGACACAAAACAGCAAATGGGGAAGACGGGGTTTAAAATGGATAAAGTAAATAAATAAATCTTTAAAAAAAAAAACAACAGCATGGTACTGGCATAAAGATAGACACATAGATCAGTGGATAGAATTGAGAGTCCAAATATAAACCCTCACCTCTACAGCCAACTGGTTTTCAACAAATCTACCAAAGCCATATTACCAGGACAAAACAGTCTCTTCAACAAATAGTACTGGGAGAACTGGATATCCATAACCAAAAGAACGAAAGAGGACCCCTATCTCACTACCTATACAAGAATCAACTCAAAATGGATCAAAGACCTAAATATAATAGCCAGAACCATAAAACTACTAGAAGAAAATGTAGGGAAATATCTTAAAGACTTTGTGGTAGGTGGTAGTTTCTTGGACCTTATACCCAAAGCGCAAGCAACAAAAGATAAAATAGATAATTGGGACTTCCTAAAAATTAAACACTTTTGTGCCACAAAGGACTTTGTCAAAAGGGTGAAAAGGCAGCCAACTCAATGGGAAAAAATATTTGGAAATCACATATCTGATAAGGGTTTAATATCCATGATATATAAAGAGATGCTACAACTCAACAATAAAAGGAAATGACCCGATTAAAAAATGAGCAAATGACTTGACTAGGCATTTGTCCAAAGAAGAAATACAAATGACAAAAAAAAAAAGAAAACATCAAAAAAAAAAATGTTCAACATCACTAGTGATTAGGGAAATGCAAATCAAACTACAATGAGATATCATTTCACACCTATTAGATATGGAGAACCTATTAGAAAGAGAACTGCAAGTGTTGGAGAAGATGTGGAGAGATAGGAACACTTATTCACTATTGATGGGAATGAATGGTACAGTCATTGTGGAGGACTGTTTGGCAGTTCCTAAAGAAGTCGAATACATATTTGTCATGTGTCCTGGCAATACCACTACTGGGTATATACCCAGAAGAACTGAGAGCAGTTACATGAACAGACATCTGCACACCGATGTTCATAGTGGCATTATTCATGAATGCCAAAAGATGGAAACAATCCAGGTATCCATTAACCAATGAGTGGATAAACAAACTGTGGTGTATACACATGATGGAATATTATGCAGCTATAAGAAGAAATAAAGTCCTAAAGCATATGACAACATGGATGAACCTGGAGGACATTATGTTGTGTGAAGCAAGCCAGATACAAAAGGGCAAATACTATATGGTTACACTACTATGAACTAAGTATATTGTGTGATCTCATGGAGTTAATAACTTGAATATAGGCCACTACAAAATAGAATGGGGTTAAAGAATAAAAAGCTGAGGGTTAACTTGTACAGAATTGGTAAAAAAAAAAAAAAAAAAAAAAAAAAGTGTGTTAATCTTTGGAAGTGAATAGAAAAGGTAAAAGCACAACTTAATGTTTGTAACTAGCAGTACTATTATATGGGTATGACAGTGGTTTAAAGGGAAAATCTAAGGTCATGTATATTACTAAAAGGAAAGCTAAAAATGGAACATGGGAATGTATAGCATAGCAATACCAAATGTGAAATATGAATATGGATAAAATTGCATATATAAGAACATTTTTCTTTGAAACTGAACTAATATATGTTAAAAATACAAGATGTTAATAGCAGACAAAAAAAAAACCATTATGCTAAGTGAAAGAAACCAGACACAAAGTAGTACATATTTTATGATCCCATTTATATAAAATATAAATATAAATCGATTTATAACGGTGAAATTAGATTAATGGTTATGTAAGCCTGGGAAGGATAGAGGGATTGAGAGGAGACTGCTAAGGGGTATATGGTTTTTCTTTTTGGAGTAATGAAATTGTTCTAAAATCTTTTGAGGTGATGAATGTACAACAATGTGATTATACTAAAAGCCACTGATTATACACTTTGGATAGAGCATATGGTATGTGAATATATATCAATAGAACTGCTTAAAAATAAATAAATAAATGTGTAATAACAGCCATATAGCAGCTATGTATGGCAGGGAAAGCATAGAAAGACTGAGAGGTGAAGAATTTTCTTGTTTGTTCATTTGTCTGTTTTTTATTATTATTGAAATAAGGAAAATGCTCTAATAATGATTGAAGTGATGAATGCACAACTATGCGATTACATCATACCACTGATTGTTCTCTTTGGATGAACTGGATGCTTTATTAATATGTATCAATAAAATTGATGAAAGAGAGAGAGAAAGAAGCAAAGCGAAGAGAAGGGAAGAGAAGAGAAGGGAATCCATAGGTGATGCTAGATGAGTTGATTTTATAGTCTTGAGAGAATTTCTTCTCTGGGAAACCTCAGTTTTTTGCACTTAAGGCTTTCAACTGATTAGATGAGGCCCACCCACATTATTGAGGGAATCTTCTTTACTTAAAGTCAATTGATTATAGCTGCTAATCACATCTACAAAATACCTTGACCAAACAACTGGACAGCATAGCCTAGCTAAGCTGACATAAATTAACCATCACACCATACAATGGAGTAGTATTCAGTCATAAAAAGGAATTAAACAGCCCTGCATCAAGGAGTCCAGAATCAACAAAATGTTAAGGACTGGCATAAAAATGCAAGTGAGATGTGGCATAGCCAGTCTCACATTGATATGGAACTGAATAATTGTGTGAATGATCTTGAAACAAGTATTATACATTTGGGTAATCAAATTTATAATTTAAACTTGTTAAGAGCTCTTGAATGTGATTGGAATCAAAGTTCTATTTGTATTACTCTTTTGGCTTATAATAATAGTGAACATGATTGGGAGGAAGTCAAAAATCATTTGATTGGATATAAGCATAATGTTTCTATAAATCTTTTAGAATTGCAAAAGAAGGCATTGAGCATGTATCAAGCGAATTGAAAGAAACAACTGGTGCAGCCATTTCATTGGTAGAAACAAAAAACAGTTCAAATATCATTTTGGATTGGATTTGGAATTATTGTTATATGCATTTTAATTGTTTGTATTGTCAAGGGTAGAGTAATGACATATTCAAAGAAAATATGGAAAATTAGATCGGAAAAATGCCTTTATGTTAAGAAACTTGGCCATGAGAAAAAAAAAAAAGGAATTAAGTACTGATACATGCTACAATATGTATGAACCTTGAAAACATTAGGCTATTTAAAAGCCAGACACAAAAGACCGCATGTTGCACAATTCCATTCAAATGAAATATACAGAATAGGCAAATCTTAAAAGTCAGAAAATAGATTAGCAGTTGTCTAGAGCTGGATTGGGGTGGGGTTTGGGAAAAATGGGGTGACTGTTAAAAAGCACACAGGGTCTCTTTATTTTATTTTATTTTTTATTTTTTAAGCCAGTACAGGGTCTCTTTTATGCAATGATGAAAATGTTCTAAAATTTATTGTGATGATAGTTACACAACTCTGTGAATATGCTAAAAACCAATCAATTCCACACTTTAAATGGGTGAATTGCAAAAGTATGTGAGTTATGTCTCAATAAAGCTGCTATAAAAATTTTCAATTAAAAAAAAAAAAACTCAGATGGCTTTTTTTGGAAAAACTGACAACTGACAAGGTGATCCTAAAATTCATATAAAAATTTAAGGGACCCAGAAGAGCCAAAACAATCTTGAAAAAGTTACTTATGCTAACTTATAAAACCACAGTAATCAAGACAGTTGTGATACTGGCATAAGGATAGAAATATGAGACGGAATGAAACAGAATTGAGAATTCAGAAGTAGACCCTGATATTTATGGTCAACTGATATGCATCAAAGATGACAAGGCTATTAAATGAGTAAAGAATAGTCTTTTCACAATGGTGCTGGGATGAATAACCACATGTAAAAGAATATACATACCTATACATACCATACATAAAAATTAACTCAAAATGGATCACAAATCTGAATTTAAGAGCTAAAATTTTAAAACTCTTAGAAGAAAACACCGGGTAAATTTTCACAACTTTGGGTTAGGCAATGGTTTATGAGACATGACACCACAAGCACAAAGAACAAAAGAAAAAACAGATATATTGGACTTCATCAAAATTAAAAACTCTTGTGCTGCAAATGATTCCAATGAGAAAGTGAAAAGATAACCCACTGTATTGAAGAAAATATTTGTCAATCATAAATCAGATAAGGGACTTGTATCTAGAATATATTAAAAACTCTTACAACTCAGCAAGACAAATGAAATTTTTAAATGGGTAAAGGATTTGAACAGACACTTCTCCAAAGAAAATATACAAAATTGCCAATAAGCACATGAAAAGATGCTCAGTATCATTAGTCATTAGGGAAATGCAATTCGAAACCACAATGAGATATCACACTTCACAACACTAGGATGGATGTAATCAAAGACGGTTAATAATACAGCAAGGATGTTGAGAAATTACAACCTTCACACACTGCTGGTGGGAATGTAGAATGGTACAGCCCAATTCCATTCTTAGGTATATATACAAAGAAAAACAAAACATATGCACATACAAAAACATGTTCACGAATGTTCACTGCAGCATTATTCGTAATAGCCAAAACAATGAAAACAACTCAAATGTCTACCAACCAATGAATGGATAAACAAAATGTGGCATATTCATACAATGGAATGTGACTTGGCAATAAAATGGAATGAAGTACTGACACATGTTACAATGCTGATGGACCTTGAAAACCTTAGGCTAAGTGAAAAAAAGCCATACACAAAAAGAATCATATATATATATTATATTGTAGGAGTCATTTATATGAAATGTCCAGAATAGGTAAATCCAGAGAGACAGAAAACAGAATTATTGGTTATCAGTGCTTACCAGAGGCTATGGGGAGGAGGGAATAGAGAGTGACTGCTAATTGGTATGTTCTAAAATTAGATAGTGGTAATGGTTGCACAATTCTATGACTATACTAAGAACCACTGAATTGTATACTTTACATGGGTGAATTTTATAGTACGTGAATTTCATCTCAATAAAGCTGTTTACAAAAAGGATATTGAGGGAATGTATGAACCTCATGCCAATAAATTTGATAATTTAGAGGAAACAAAATGTTCCTTTACAATTTGCATTTTTTCTGTTAAATTTATTTATATATTTTTTTCATTCTGTTGAAATTATACAGTGTCTTCTTTTCCATTATATCCCCTAACAAGATATCTTTATATATGAAAATTTCTGATTTTTGCTTATTGACTTTGTCCCCAGCTACCTTACTGAATTACCTTGCCTATAATAGTTTTCAGTTGATTCTGAGATTACAAGCTATACAAAAAGATACCATCAGCAAGTAATAATAATTTACCCCTTCCTTTACAATTTTTAGTTCTATTTTCTTGATTACATTTCTATATTCTATTTCCAGTTGTATTGGCTGGTATGTCCAATCACAGGTAAATAATATGATAGTGATCATCCTTGTCTTGTTCCTGACTTTAACAAGAATGCTCCTAGAGCAGCTTCTTTAAGATGCTAGTTTTTAGATGTATTTTAACAGTTTAAGGAATTATCCATTTTTTCCTTAATTTAAGATTTTTTTTTTTGTAGTATTCTAGATCTTGAATTTTAACGAATGTCTTTTCAACGTCTATAGACAAGATCACAAGAGTTTCACATATTTTATTACACATTATAATATATATTAGGATGACACACTATACTAATACATTTCGCAGTATTGAACTATCCTATAGTTCTAATATAATATGTTTCTAATAAACTTTACTTGGTCGTGGTATATTACTCTTTCAGTGTGCTATTAAATTCTGTTTCCTGATCTTCTATTCAAAATTTTTTGCATCAGTCTTCATAGGTGGCAATTAGTCTATAGTTTTCTTTTTGCATGTAATTGTGGTCAGGTGTTGGTGTCAATGTTCTTGCTTTATAAAAATAACTTGGCCATTTTCTTTCTCTGCAACAATATAAACAGTAAGGGAATGATAGATTCTTTAAAGGTTTAATGGCATTCCTCTGTCAATCTGAGCCTGGTACTTTTGAGGGAATGCTTCTCTGAGAATTTTTCTTCTTCTTTTTTTCTTTCTATGATAGATGATCTCTCTCTCCTGGAACCAGTTTTATTAAACTGCATTTTCTAAAAATGCCACTCAAGCTTTCAATTAGTGCACCTAGTTGTGCAAAGAAACGTCTCATAATTCTTCCCATTTCTTCTCCATCAGGATACCTGGGTTTGCCCCCAAACCCCTTCAATAGGTAGCTAATGGGCTAAACTACTGGCAGCTGTTTTTCCCCTAAAGAACCAACTCTTAAGAGTTTATTAGTTCTGCCATTTTTCTGTTTTTGTTTTTTTTTTTAATTCTTTCCACTTTTATCTTCTTTCTTTCTACTTTGTTTATTTAGGTTTTTTCCCTAACCTCTTGAGTTGGATGCTTACTTCATTTACTTTTATATTAATCTTAGCTATTAATATAATTCCATATGCTACATGTTCTTTATAATTTTATGATTTTTCACTGAACACTGTTTTTGCTATATCCCACAAATATATGGTATTTACACTATTATTTTTAAATATTGTGCAGTTTCAGTTTAAACTTCCTTTGACCCAAAAGTTGTCTGAAAGTTGTAAAATGTCCAGACGATAGTGCTTTTCTTTTTTGTCTGTTTTTAATTCCTAGTTTTACTGCATGTCTCACCAGAGAAAGCTGACCATACAACTTCTACTGTTTAAAATTTATTGATGTTTTCTTTGTGGCCCAATACCTGGTCAATTTTTATGAATTTTCTATGGAGACTTGATTGAAAGGAAAATGTATTCTCTCTGCTTTCAATGTTCAGTTTGGTAAATATCAATCAGATGTACAATTCAACATGTTGCTTAGGTCATCTATATTCTTAGTTATTTTTATCCATGGGATCTGTTGCAGACTGAGAAAGATAAATTAAAATCTTTTACCATTAGTTATTTTCTGACTATTATTTCTTGTTATATCCTGTAAGTTTCGCTTTGTGATTGCTGATATTACATTATTTGGGCCTTAAACATTCATAACACTATCTTCATTTTGAGTAACAACCTTTATTATTACAATATGCTGGAAAAATCAGAGTAACCAGTAGGACTGAAAGTGGTTTCCATCAACACCGGGTTCTGCCCACATAACACTCTGTACAAATGGCACAGCTCTGGCAGTTACATGGGACTTAGCTCCTCTGCCTGCCTCACCAGGAGGCCACATGAGCACATGAGTCACAACTCTCTCCACATGAGCTACAACATCTTCCTGGGCTCATTCAGCTTCAGTAGCAGCCAAACAAGCAAGTTCTTCTGCAAGGACTTGGGAAGAGGAAAATAAATTGTGTCACACATGGGCCAGAGGAGAAGGTGGAATCAGAACTTTCCTGCATAGGAAACTGACCAGAAAGCCTTTGCTCTGTGGTCGTTTGTAAACCAGTGGTTTACAAAATTCATCTCCTAGCAATTATTGTTTCCTAACACCATAAGGCAAATAACTGGGCACAAGATTTGCCCTTATTTGTTAAAAGTAAGACCTGACACACCAAGGTTCAGTGTAAACATGCAGTGCTTGTAAAAAAGAAACCATCATAACTCTTTTCAGTGTCTTTAAAAGCCATATTAGAAAGGAAAAATTATTAATGTTTGAAAACATTAATGAGAGGGACTTAAAATTTACATTCAAACAAAAAAAAATTTATATTCCCTATTTATGAATTAATCACAATGTGAGTTGGGGAGAATAAGAATCAAAATTTTTTTAAGTTTTTTATCGTAGTAACACATATATAACATAAAATTTGTATATTAACCATTTTTAAGTGTATAATTCAGTGGTATTGATTACATTCACAATGTTGTGCTACCATCACCACCATTCATTACCAAAATTTATTCAACACCCAAAACAGAAACTCTGTACCCATTATGCAGTAATTCCCCATTTCCTATTCCTCCTCTCCTTCCCCTAATAACCTATAATCAATCTGCTTTCTGTCTCTATGAATTTGTTTATTCTAGATATTTCACATAAGTGCAGTCACACAATATGTGTCCGTTTGTGTCTGCTCACTCAACATAATGATTTCAACGTTCATCCATGTTATAATAGCATGAATCAGAACTTCATTTCTTTTTATGACTGAATAATATTCCATTGTGTGTATATACGACATTCTGTTTATCCATTCATCTGTTGATAAGACACTTGGATTGTTTCTACCTTTTGGCTATTTGAAAAATGCTGCTGTGAAAACTGGCATACAAGTATCTGTTTGAGTCCTTGCTTTTAATTATCTGGGGTATATACCTAGGAGGAGAATTGCCGGTCATGTGGTAATTCGATATTTAACTTTGTGAGGAACCAACAAACTGTTGTGCACAGCAGTCACACTATTTTATATTCCCACCAGCAGAGCATAATTTCTCTACTATGTGTGTGTGGGTGTGTGTGTGTGTTTAATTATACAGCTCAGGTGATGGGGAGTGCCCCAGTTCAATGCCATGTCAGCTTGTAGGAAAATTAGACCATAACTACCTAACACTGCATAGCCTTTGCACTCAAGATGCTTTCCATTAAAGTTAGTGTCACAGTCAAGTTATCATTTTATGATGTGCACGGTTGGGCTGGATGACTCTGGTATTGAACTTTTGAAATATTATTTGTTAGCACATCAGAACAGATCCTTTAGAAAAAATAACTCAGACACTATGATCTCCTTGTACTGTACTTAAGCCTTTCTACTCATGGCCTTAAATTAAAAAGTACCTTTTTAGAATTGGAGTCTTTAAAAAAAATTTAGCAGGAGCTGTTCAGCCCTGGGTAGGGTATAATGACTAACAGAAGTGCATGTTCACAGTTATGTGTACAATTGTTGTAGTTATCCAAATTTAATTTCAATTTTGAAAACAATGTTGTTATTTTGTACTATTAGTAAACTGAATATTTCCCCCTAAATATAATGATTCATTTCTACACTACAAAATGACTGCCATTTATGTATTTTAAAGGTGCTAGGTTTAATTTGTTATTAAACTGGAATGCGGAAGCGGCTGTGGCTCAATCAGTAGGGCTCCCGTTTGCGGGCCCGCCTGCACGGCGTGGTTGGCTGACCCAGCGGGCACAGGCAGTAAGGGGGGGATAAATGAATAAATAAATAAAATCTTTAAAAAAAAAAAAAAAACTGGAATGCTTATTTTATGCCTCATTCAAGTACAGCACTGATTTTTTTTTTAATAACCTGTTCATAATGTGAAATTACCAGTGTGGATCCTGTTACTGTTCAATATTAGAATTTTGTAATCTTAAAACACTGAGCTATTGAAATGTTTGCTGTTCCATGCAAAATGCCAACTCAAATTAAATTCCTATATAAAAAAATAAATTCAGTGCTCACAACTTGTACTTATGCTATAGTTTTTCCAGTCATTGCTTGGTAATCTTAAATTATTGCTCTAGTAGTTTCAAGAAAGGCTATGGGAATAATATTCCTTGCATCTTCGTAGGTTCAAAACTTTTGTCTGCTTTCTTTATACATGAATAGCCATTTGGTTCGGCATAAAATTCCTGAGTCATAACTTTCCTTGAAGCCTTTGAAGGCATTGCTTCACTGTCTTCTAGAGCTAAGTCTTAATGTTAAAAATGTTTGAAGCAAGCCTACTTAAAAGTAGCTTGGCCTTTTGGTTCAACTGCCCAAAAGATCCTTTTATCTTTGACTTCTAGTAACTTCATTTTAATATGCCTTGGTGTTGATTCTTCTGTCATTTTTTTTCCTGAGATATATTATGTCCTCTCAATCAAAAGAGTCAGACATTTTTATTTTTGAAAAATTTTCCCTGAATATTTGTTTTGTGCCATTATATTGCTTTTCTTCTTTAACTCCAATTATATGAATGCTGAATCTCCCTTTCCTGTTTTCCACTACTGTCATTTTTGCTCTAATCTTTTCTATCCTTTCACTTCCTTTTCAATTTCCCAGTCTCTATGTCTCTTGCCTTTTTTTCAGCAGTATCTCTTCTCTCTTGTATTGCATCCAATTTTGTCTTCATTTTATGATTTTATTTTTATTCCACTTCTTTCCTGAGCTCTGCAGCTTCCATTTCACAATCTTCTGATGTCTCGCCATATGCCTCAACTTATTTTACAAAGGCATTTTTTTTTTGTACTCTTACTTTATAAAAGCAATTGCTTCATTTATTTTAATTTGTGGTGAAATAATCATAACTTTCATATGTTCAATTATGATATTTTTAATCTTTGACATATTATCTGTCTTTTGTTTTTCCTGTTCCTTCCTTTTTTTTTCCCCCCAGCCCTTGTAGTACTTTTTTTTTTATTATTTATTTATTCATTCATCCCCCCCCCTTGCTGCTTGTGCTCGCTGGGCCAGCCAACCACGCCGCGCGAGCGGGCCCGCCCCCACCAGGAGGCCCCGGGAACCGAACCCGGGGCCCCCCACATGGTAAACGGGAGCCCCACTGATTGAGCCACAGCCGCCTCCCACCTTGTAGTATTTTAGTATAGATCCCATGCTGATTTCTTTTGGACTATCCAGCTTTGAATTAGTTGAGTTTTCCTGCACCAGCTATTTGTCCAAAGTATATATAAGGGAAGGATAAGATATACATTCCAAGTAACAGAAATTTTCATTATGACTTAGAGTTATATACAAGTCCTTTTCATCTTTACTTCTCCCCAGCCAAAAGCTCTAGGGTAAGTATCTCATCTGCCTCCTGGCACGTGAACAGACTGTTTAATATAAATATGGCTTGATTCCTTAATCAGTTCTTCTTCCACTGCCTCTTATAACCAAAGCAGGTTCAGAGATGCTCCTATCACAACCTGTGCATCCTATTCTTATTTATGAAACAACGGATTCGCCTCAAGGTATACTCCTCACCTTGGAGAAATGCACTCGGCTAGATCTTTCTGAGATGTATATAGCCCCACAGATAAGACTCTCCATACTTCTCCAGTACCCTGCACAATCCCCAGTGCTTCTTGTAGCCACTCCACCAGTACTGTGGTTCATAGTTTCAGATATTTTGAGGTATCTCCTAGTTTTGTCAAAGATAGAGTTTGTATTTCTTTTCTCATTCTCCTTGTTGTTTTGGAATTGTTTCAGGGACCAGCAACGGAAAATTCATTTTAGAAGTTCTCAGTAGGAGCAGCTTTTTATTACGAACAGTACTACTATCACCTTATGATTATCAAAGCTCCATCCATGTATATCTTCTCCCCCTATATATGCTATACACATGCTACTTATTAGCAACTTAAGCCTAGAAAGGTTAAGAAGCTTATTCAAGGTCTCTTGATTCCTTGTCCAGTGCTCTTTTACATTGCACATTCATGCTTGTATTTGACCACTGAACTCAATCAACATTCCTTCTAAGCATGCTTACTACCAGAAGCTGATCTGTAAGAATTATATCCAGAAAAAAAAAATAAAGAAACCACATAACTAACAAATATCAGGGGGTGAGGTGAAAAAAAGACCAAGAAAATAGGCTTAGTTCCCATTACCTGGCTTAGTGTCTGTCACTCCTTCCATAAGAACCAATCCCACCGGACGCTGACAAGCGATGTTACAGAAGCGGAAACGTAGCAGGAAGTCTCGGCTATACTTGCGTCTCTCTGTAAACCAGGAAAAGCCACATAGTGAAAGAGGAAGAAGAGCCACATGCTGAGACCTCCTTAGTACCAAGAAGCTTCCAGCATTGGGACACAAAGGAAGTCTGGCTCTGAGAACAAGAAAAGGTTCCAATGGCTATAATTTAAAGTTGTACATTTCATTTGGGTGACCACGGGGAAGAAAGAAAAACAGAAGAAGTTGTTGAGAGTTGAGGGGATTACATTTTCTTTTGCCATTGTCCCAAAATAGGCCTGGAGGTACAGCCAACCAAAAATATGGCACATGCTCACCTGATCTCTTGGGATGACAGGAGGTGACATACTGACAGCAATCAGTGATGCCCAGGGAGCTGGGCCAGAGCGGGGTCTGCAACTTCCTCTGATAAAGCTGATGGGAGAAGTCTTCCTGTCCAGATACCTGTAAGAAAAGAGCAGGATGGAATGAGGAAACCAAAGTAGGAAATGGAAATAGCCCATGTTTTAGGACATGCAGACAAACACACACTTACACACACTCATACACTACATACATGATGTAAGCAAGCCTCATAAGTCTCAGGGGAAGGTTGTGAAATAAGGACCTAATTAAAGCCATCATGTTTTCACTATAAACACTGAAATGTCATGAGATGGAAATAAAGGGTAGAGAGTGAGGTATGTGAGTCAAGGAAAACAGGACTGCATGAACATGTGGTCCCTAAATTTTACGTCAGAAAAATCTTTACAATTCTCCACCATAGCAAATTTTAGAGGCTTTAATTTGCAATGGGATAAAGGTTTATCCTGTTTTTTTGGATCTTCTGGATCAAGGTCTAACATCTTAGCCTATTATTGGGAAACCACAGGGTCAAACCAAGAGAAATGCACCAAAGCACTTTACCGTATCTATGTCACCATCCTCGGTCAAAGCCATTGAGCAGCCTGGGAACCGACAGAACGTAGTAGGGAAACATTCGGCAACATCAGTCATCTGCATATCTCCAACGTGTGTAGCAAAATTCCCTTTATTTCATTTAACAACAACAAATATTTGAATGCCAACTATGTGCAAGACACTAGCTAAGGGTTGGAGATAGAGTGGTAATAGACACAATCCCTTGCCCTTAAAGGGCATATATATTCAGTCTATCATCTGAGGCTAGAATTTGATGAACATTTACTAGCTGTGACTTTGTGCAAGTTAATAAACTCTCTTGGGTTCAGTATCATCTACTGTAAAATGAGGATAACAATACTTACACATACAATTAAAAACCTTGATAATAACCATTACCAATTATTGACTGCTTACTTTGAACTAGGAACTGGAAAACTCTTTACATGCATTATTTTACATAATCCACAAGGAAAAAAAAAATACAACAACAAAACCTCTGAAGCAGGTCATTATATTCCTAATGTATAGATGGGGTAAATAGGGCTTAGGAAGTTAAAGTAATTTGCCTATGGTAGCACAGGAGGGCTTTGTCTGGCTTCTCAGTAAGTGCTCTTAATCACTAGGCTTAACAGTAGGCACTTCACATTATTCACCATTGCCAAAAGTTGGAAACAACCCAGGTGTCCATCAACAGATGAATGGATAAACAAACTGTGGTCTATTCACATGATGGAATATTATGCAGCTGTAAGAAGAAATGAAGTCATAAAGCATATGGCAACATGGAATGAAGCTGGAGGACATTATGTTGAGTGAAGCAAGCCAGACACAAAAGGACAAATACTGTATGAATGCATTACTATGAACCAAATATATTGTGTAATATATTGTTTGATTAAAAAAAAAAAAATTTACATGTATCCATTACATTTAATTGAGAAATGTATATATTTATTCATCTGTGTTTACTTTTTAGTTTTTGTTTATATTTTCAATTATTAAATGTACAAAATAAAGTTAAAAAAAAACAGTAGGCACTTAGTACACTGTAGGTACTTAGTACATTGTTTCTCCTGTTCCCTGAGCTCCTTGATAAAACTCCTTTTGAGCAGGACAATGTCTTCCCTCTGCCTACATGGCAACTACATGCCAACTATGGCACCACTGGCACTTGAGTAGTAACCTCATTAAAATAAGAGCCCAAAGTGCTCAATAATAAAGTCATTTTGTGTTCTTTCTCCACTTGTACCTTGCCAGAAGTTAAGCAATAAAAGTGGATCAGTGGGGGCAAAACAGAGGAACAGGGATATTAAATGACATATAAAGAAATCAGCACAAGCTGAATGTCCATCAACTATTATAAAACTATGAGCTATCTATGCTATCAACATTCAGCAGTTAAAAGGCATAAAAAGATCCATATGCACTTTGTTAACTGGAAGATAAACCAAGCTAGACAATGAAACATAGTGTTTCATGTCTATAAAACGCACATACGATAGATGACATATTCGCCATCAGATGCAATCATAGCACAGTATTTGAGGGCAAGTGCTCTGGAGCCAGACAACCTGGTTACAAATCCTGGCTCCAAAACCAGTATAACCTAGAGCAAATTACTTAACTTCTCCATGCCTCAGTTTCCTCATTTATAAAATAGAAATAATGATATGGTAAAAATTAAATGAGTTAATACATGTAAAGTGCTCAAAATAGAACCTGGCACACAGTAAGTGCTTAATGTTAACACCGATTACAATACCATAGGAACAAAGACATCACTGTGAATGCATAGGAAACGACCTAGAAGACTACCACCAACCTTAGAACAGTCATTACTTGACTCTAAGAGGAGAGGATAGGGACTGTAGGTAATAAAGGAGCCTTGTTTTATGCTTGAAGTCTTGCAAGAATGTACTTATTTATTAGTTACGAACTGAAAAAAAATTAATGGTTAAAAACTCTAAGAATCCTAGTATGCCAAAGGCATTCAAAAGGTCCTAACTTCTAGGCTTGGGTTCAAGCCGGTCAACAGAACAAGAAAAAGCAGGAGGGAGCCAAAACAGGTTTAACTGAGTTCCTGCCACAGAAGCAGTGCTGAATGCCAACACCTGAATCTCCCTAGGCCATGTTCCCACCACCACAGTGGCCTCCCCCATTTCACCTTCCAGGTCGGCATCCCATGATACTGGAGCTCTCCATCCCTGATGAAGTTGTAGAGAGGTGAATCAGGGACAGAATTCAGGTCACCACACAAGATAATGGGGCAGTGGCTGCCATCGGACAACCTGGCCACCTTGTCCACTTCGGCGAGGAGAATGGCCATCTGGGCCAGCTTGACATCACCCCGGCGTGGGTTGTACAGGACGTGGGTATTTGCCACACATAAGGGGGCCACGGAGACTTGCCCCAGGCCTTCTGGGACTAGTGGCTGCAACAGCAACACTAAGCCCACGTTGTCCCGATTGAGGAGCTCTAGGCCAGGCCGGAAGTACTCCACAGGGCTGGCACAGAGCAGACGGAATCTGGTGGGCTTGTAGCAGACAGCACAGCCATCCGTTTTGCACCCAGTCCTCCTCTTGTAGAAACAGGTAAAGCCTGCAAGGAAAATCCCAGTTAAAGATGGGTTCAGAGTACTTAAAGCCTGAATCTGCTCCAATTAGTGGCAACAGCCCAGGTGTGTATCCCTAAGGCATTGCTCCTGCTGCTCCATAAGGGAGTCCTTGCCCTTGCCACTCCCTTGGTTCTGCAGAGGTTCCCATTAAGGGTTGTAACCAGATGACTGAGTGGCTGGAAGGGGAAGGAGGGAGAAAAGGGTATGAAGCAGTACAACTTGATAAAAAGAGAATGGAGTCCTAGCTCCATAACCTAGTTTTGTGGTCTTGCATATTCTCAGAATCTCCATTTCCTCATCTGTGAAATGGGGATAAGAACACTCAGTTTCATAGGGTTGGTTACTTCAAGGATTATATGGCAATATATGTCAGAATTGCTTTAAAAACTTCAGAGTTCTACTTTTTTCTCATCCACATATGCTAGCTCACAGGTGAGACTAAGGGTTTACTGACACAAAAGAAAAAGATGTCTACTTCAGGCGTAGACAAAGCTATAGGAAGAAAGGCTGGCAAACATGCCAGGAAGCTGCGTTACCCATCATTCGCAGAGAAGGCTCCAGCTGCTCCCAGTAATGATCTTCTTGGACTTCCTGGAGACACAAGATCTGGGAAATTGACAAAGGAAACCAATCACTCCAGAGTACCCAGAATACACAGAATGCTGGAGGGTGACTGTCAACCCCATGGGAGCAGGCACTAAGGCCAGGAGGGAAGCTTCTGTGTATCTCAAGTAGGGCCACACTGAGACCTCTCACAGGACTGACTTGTCCCAGAGAGCCACTAACAGCAAGACTGTTAGTGTTAAGTCCTCCAGACTTAAGTGGAGGAGACCAGACACGTGTACTAGACTTTCCTGCTTTCTCTAAGCCTTCAAGTTTCCCTCCCTGCAAAAAAGTGCCAAAATGTGCATAACTAGGGAGATTCCTCTCAGCATCTGCCAAAAACTCATTTACTCTAGGCAAGTGAGCTAGATAGGACTGCAATCATTTGAACAACTATGGGGTTGTACAGTTGTACTCATTTTCTAAGAGCACTGGGAAACAACCTTGGTCCAGAGCTAATGCAAGATGACATGTCCCCCTCTTGACTCACATCAGGGTCCCAGTGCTGGAATTCCTGCATGAGGTTCGCAAGGCGATAGTTCCAGTTGAGGATGTCTGGGTGGCAATGCAGATAGAGTTCTGAGCTCTGCTGCATCAGGTCCTGGGCCAGGATGTTATAGGACATCAGAGTGAACTGGAACTGAGGGCCATCTCCTGCCTCCAGGCCCTGAGCATCTGGCTGGGTGGAGAAATCCTCCCATTCTCGCCACAAGATTTCTGCAAGGGGGTCAGGGGAAGAATCCCATGACAAGTATGTGTTATCCAGAGGCCCCCACCATCTCCACTCCTGACGCAGTGATACTGTACCCAAAGTTCCTTCCTTCCCTGTCACCTACCCCTCTCCATGGTGACTTGAGCAGTACTTTAAGGACATTCCCTAGACTAGACCATAAGCCCCACAAAGCCAGGGATGATCTTGGTCTGTTCACGACTGTATCTCCAGTACCTAACAGAGTACCTGATACCTGGTAGAGGCTCAATAAATATTTACAAGATGATAAATCCTGTAAATCTCTTGATAAATCCTTGAATCTCTAGGGAATCACTCAGATGGGTGTGGTTAATAGTCACTTGAAGTTCAAGACATTTCTAAAGTAACTTCAACCTTGGGTGTTTTCTGACATCTAAACTTGGAAATACCTGTGGGACTAGAGACTACACTTATCCCAGGCTCCCCACCTTCCCTATAGTTTGGGGAAGTATAGTGGATTTCAAACTTATTTGAGCTATAGAATTCTTCCTTCAAATTTCAGCTTACGTGGAAGCCCAATCTGCAACACAGATAAAACTGAAGCTACTCTGGTTGAGGCAAAGAGCAAAGGCCCCACAGACCTTCTATCTTTTTTTTTTTTTTTTTTTTTTTTTTTTTTTTTTTTTTTTTTTTTTTTTATTTATTTACCCCCCCCTTGCTGCTTGTGCTCGCTGGGTCAGCTAACCACGCCGTGCGGGCAGGCTTGCCTTCACCAGGAGGCCCCGGGAACCGAACCCGGGGCCTCCCATATGGTAAACGGGAGCCCTACTGATTGAGCCACAGCCGCTTCCCTTAGACCTTCTATCTTGACTCCCCCACCCCTACCCTCCAGAAGCCCATGGGCCACTGCCAGAGAAACAACAGCAAGGAAAATCAGTCCTAGGGTCTGGATTCAGTCCTGCCACTACCTAGCTGTGTGTGACTTAAGGCATGCCCCGCTCCCATTCTGCATTGCAATTATTTCACCTGTAAGAACATGGGGCTGGATTAGATGATCTCTAAGGCCCCAATGGATCTGCCACGGCAAGATTCTCAGAAAAAAAAGAATGCAGCGGCAGAGCTCCCCACCAGAGAATCCATTCTTTAGCAATGGTTCTGCTCTCACACAAGATAACCTGCTGCCCTGGCTCACTCAGCCAGTTGCCATACTCACCGTGATATGGTATTTCCATTGGGGGAGGCTGCAACTGCCCGAGGCCCTCAAAGGGCCAGATGGGAGCCTCTTCCTGGAGCATAGGCTCAGGTGCTATGCTCCAGGCCACCACAGCAGGGTCCTCTTCCCACTGCTCTGCAGCCAGGGTGCCCATTGGAAGGACAGCACAGTCTGCATACTGGGGGCCTGTCTGCACGGGGATAGGTGCCCACATGGGACCCTCGACCTCCGGCAGTGGCTCGTCTTCTAGCACCTCAGGGAAAGGCTCATTCAGGTTCTCTGCTGCCCGCAGGTCACTCAGTTGCCTGTTGGACCACTTGTCCTCTGAAGCAGCATCCTGTTCTCCAGGATTATCCATCAGAAGAGCCAGGTTGCTCTGGGCTAGCCCCTTATCTGCAAGGGGACCTTCACTCACAGTTGAGAGCAGTTGGCTCGACCCTTCTTCTCGCCACTGCTGCAGCAGGCCCTCACACTCCTCCTGGTCAGGGCCCCGAGGGGCCATGGCAAAGTTGCCTTCTACCTGGGGGGACGAGCTCTTTGCCAGGAGGGCATTTTTTCTACACGTGAAGAAAGCATCTAAGAGAAAAAACAAAATACAGGTTTGACCAACCCACATCTCATCTCCCAGCAAGAGACAGAACAGTAACCACCTTGCTCATCATTGTACCATCACTGAGCCTGCCCACCATAGTACTTGGAACATCATCATCATCATAACAAAGTGCTTAGTATGTGCCAAGCACTCTTCTAGGTGTTTTACAAGTATTATCTAATTTATATGGTAGAGACTTGATATTCCGTGAATGAATGAAAGGATAGCTATCCCACATAATCTGGGGCAGAGATGGGCATATATAACCACACCCCTTTTATCTAGAGTTAAGACTTGTTAACATAAAGTCCGTGGATCTAAGAACCATATTACATTGGAACCAGGACTTGACCACAAATCAGAACTATGGGTTATAGTCTAGTGCCAAAATTAACAAAACTATGTGACTTTGAACAATGCCCCTAATTAGATGAACTCACTCTTGACTGTAAAATGAAGATGGAAAGAGTCCCCAAGAGTTCTTCTATCTCTATAAATCCCTTATCTATGAATGCACTCCTAAAGAAAAAGTCCAAAAATATGACAAAAATGGTGTCACAAAATCTATACAATTTTGGGCCTCTTCTCAAAGCTATTTATTCTACTCATAAAATCTTTACAAACTTCATTATCAGCTTTTCCATTCCACAACACATCAGAGGCTGTAAATTAGAAGGTGCCAACGACTGACAGCAAGAAGAGACAGCTGTCATCTCTGTTACAGCAGCCACAAATGACAGCCAACAGGCAAGAAAGCAGGTGGGGAAAAACTCTAAAATTAGAGCCCCAAAACTCCAAGCACAGTATTTTTGCTGTGAGCAAACAACCTCCCTCCCCCACCCCACCCCCACCCTAAATCACTTATTTGCAGGGCAAGGGATGTACACAATGCTGACCCTCCATTATTAAAGAGGTTCATTTTATTGGCTTTTTATAAGGCAAGAAAAACTTCAAAATGGCTCAAATGTTGAAAGACACCTATCTTGTTTAAGGGCTACTGTCGATTTATGTCCCTCTAAACCATTGACTTTCAACAAGGGGCAATTTTATACCCAGTGGACATGTGGCAATGGCTGGAGACACTGTGATTGTCACAACTGTGGGGGATGCTATTGGCATCTACAGTGGTTTAGAGGCTAGGGATGCTGCTAAACATCCTACAACGCACAGGATAGACCCCACAAAAAATTATCCAGCCAAAAATGTCACTAGTGCTGAGACTGAGAAGCCCTGCTCTAAATCACAGACTGTGTTGCTAGACTTTAGACTCAGGGGCTTGATAATTCTCTACCCCTTGAAATATCCTAAAGGATAATACCAGGTGGCAGAAGTTCTTTAGTTTATACACAAGAAGTTACTGATTTTCAAATTTAACAGTTTTGGGATTTTTTGGTGGTAGTGGTGGTAGTTTTTCAGTAGCAGAACGCTTTTATTAAAAAAAAAAAAATCTATGTAGAAGTCAAATACACAAGGTTATGCAAGCACAACTACTTTATTGTGGAGGTTGGGGGGCTCCTCTGAAATCCTTAGAACTCTGACTACAGTTCTGGAAACTTCTGGGTTAGTGTCACCAGACTGCCATTGTGGACATAGGAAGAGCTCCAGAAATGATGGCAACATGGTTAAAGGAATATGCTTTAGCTCTCTTAAGAATCATTCTTCAGAATTATGGCTAAACAAGACATTCCTGAATTCACTGAGTGCCTATTATATGCCAAGTAGTGAGTGCTGCAGTAGGGATACAGTGAACAAAATGGATGCGGCCCTGACCTCCTGGAGCTTGCATTCTAGGGGCAGACAGCAAAAAGTAAATAAATAAAATACAGGTTCTATATAAGGAAAAGCGCAGAATGCACAGTTACACCGCTTATTGCTAAGGAAGTACCTCTTGGTCCTGCCTCCTAAATCGCCCAAGTCTGGGAGTTCTGTGGGATTTCAGAGGAACTGATGGTGTTTTAAAAGCCTCTGGAATTTCAAAGACCAGGAATGGGGACTGCAGGCAGATCAGGAAAAAATGAAGGAATAACCCTTCCTCGTCTCTAAAGTTTCAACTAAGCATCCCTCACCCCATCTCTCTAAACGCACGGAAAGCTGCCTCAAAGCTGAGGTTTAAATTTGTCTCTGAATTCTGAGAACCCGTTTTTCAACCTAAGCCTCCGCTGAGAAAGGAGAGCTGAGAGGCTGCTGTGAAAGGCGAGTGTGGGGTTAACCCAGGGGGAAGCCAGGTACTACCAGGTCTTCTGCCCAGGGACCACCCCCGCAAGGCCGCCCGGCCCCCACCCACAAAGAACTCGGCATCTGCCTCATTCCGGACTTGCCACCCCTCTCCGGCCCCAGAAGCTCTCGGCACCGCCAGGGCCAGGGAGAGGTGGCTCCTGCCCCTTCCCCAACCCCTATCCACGTAAACCGCGGCCCGACGCCACCAGGCCACAGGAGTGAAGAGAGGCCGTCCACGAGGGTCGTCGGCCAGGCCCAGGCCGCGTGGGGTCAGGACGGGCCCCGCGGGGCCGGGGGCCGGGGGCTGAGGGCCGCTTCCCCACACCTCGGCACTGCCCAGGGGTCGGTGGTCTTGAGGCCCGGCGCGCCGCAGGCCGCTCCAACCCCGCAGGGCCCCGCTAAGGCGGGCCCAGGCCAGGCTCCGCCGGTCTGGACGTGGGGCGGGTACCTGAAAGGGCGCGGAAGAGGCGCGCGGCCGGCAGCAGCAGGTAACACAGGCACGACGCGATCATGGCCGGCCGCGGGCGCCCGCCTACCCTCCCGCCCTCCTGCCCACCTCACTGCCGCCCGCGGGTTTCCCTCAGCTTGGCTCCGCCCAGGCCCCTCCAGGCCCCGCCCCCGGGCCAGCCCACGTGGTGCCGTCGCCGTGGCTCCAGCCGCCAGCTCTTCAACAACTTTATTGGGAGCTCAGGGTCCCTGACACTCCCAGCGGGGCGGGGAGTGAATTCCCATGGCAACGCGCCGGCCCGCCTCCAGCGCGGTGCTGGAGACTCCGTAGTAGTATTCAAAGGCCACAGTTTTATTCCTATTTATACCGCTAATTAGGAGCCCACCATATAACCTTCCGGCCCCTCAGTTTCCTCATCTGTAAAATGAAGGGCCTGGCCTCTAAGTCCCCTTGCCCCCAGAGTTCTCTAATTATAACCCTTCTAGGCCCAGAAAGGAAAGAGAATGAATTCTTCCCCATTTTCTCCCTTTCTCTCTCTTCTCTTCCCCAGCTCAATTCTTGGTCACAAACTAAGTCCACACTTTGCCTCACCCGGTAAGATTTTGTCTCCACCATCCTAATTTGGAAAAAAGGAGTGTCCATTGGTAAAAGAGTAAAGGGAAAAAAACCTTCACACGGGCAGGGACCAAGTGTGGTGGTTTTTTTAATTGAGGTAGTGCCTAAGACAGTAGGTGGCACATAGTGGGACCAAATAAACCTTTGTTGACTAAACAAAGCCTATGGCACTAACTGAAGGCCAGTTCCTCCATCAACTCTGTGCTACTCAAATCCCCTCTCTGAAGGAGGAAAGACTGTATAATACTCCCTATTTCGGTACCCAGTGGCTGAGCTGTGCAATTTCCAATCTGTGGCTGGAGCCTTGGTTGTTCCGGGAAGCCCTCTGGGGAGTCGCCAGATCCAGGACCAGCTGGGTACATCATAACACTGAAAGGCTAAAAGGAGAGAAAGCATGAGAGTCAGTATTGTGGCCTTCCTACTCTTTGCCCTGAGCTCTAGAGGCAGTGTCTGCCTTCAAGCAAACACCTATCCTTTTGCCTGAGAGCAGAGGCCCCAGAGGCAATGTGAATGTTGGGAAGCCACTTAGAAACCAGAGCACAAACATTACCTCTACTTAAGGAGCTCCCTCCCAAGTTCAGGTCTACTCCTTTGATGTGGCTTAAATAAACCCTCCTTGTTCCCTCCTTCCATTATGTCCCAATAATTACCCAGAAGTCCAAGTTCCAGTACTGATCCTAAAAGAAGGTCGTTATCTAGAGACTATGTTTATTGAAGTAGTGGTTCCCTTATCCATTTGGGAAATGTTCTAAAAATACATATTCCTAGGCCCCACTCCTAGGGTTCTGATTTAATAGGCCTGGAGTAGGGCCCCAAGATTCTGTATTCCTTAAATACTAACCAAGTTGTTCTGATATGCAGTTTACGACCCTCTGCTAAAGGACTCAACCTCAAGTGTCCTGCTGGATGCCTCACATACGGGCAAAATCTGTCAGGCCAACTTGTGCCATATTCTTTCAGAGATCTTTCTTGAGGCCTCTTTTTGTTTCCTGCTCCATAATGAGCAATGTTGGAAAGTGTAGGGCAGTGTGAGGATCACAAGCTTTGGTGTTAGACCACCTTAGTTAGATCTTGGTTCTGCAACATCCTACCCCTGAAATCTCTCAGGTTAACTAAACTCTTGGAGCTTCAGTTGCCTTACCAGGCCTGGCCCAGGGTAAGCTCTCAGTTTTTACTCTTTTTTTTTTCTAAACTTAGGCAAAAAGTAGCTCTGGTTAGTACTGACATAAGTCTTCTTCTACAACCCCTGGCTCAAATAGGACTCCTGCCCTCCAAACTGTAACATATATTGCTAAACAAGCTAGTAACTGCAGATTCCAAGGAGACTTGGCCTGGAGATGTGAAGCTTCATACTTCCCCAGTCAAAGGAAAATTGCAAGTACAATCTGCACCATCTGCCCCTCATCATGTCAGAAATATTCTGAGACCAGAGGAACGCCTTGATTCATCCCAACTGTGAGAACAAGACAATGATAAGCACCTGCCATCCACCATTAGTGTGGTCTGAGGATGTAGAATCTATCTCATGGAGCAAGTGGAAGGTTCTCCAGTACTTTGGGGAATTGAAACTGCTCTTTTAAAGAGCATGAAGCCTTAAATTTTCCTTATGACAACAGGTATACATGGAAGTTTGACAAGGTGGCTCTCTTTTTTTTTTTTTTTTTTTTTTACCAGGAGGTCCCGGGGATCAAACCCTAGTCCCTCCATATGGGAGACGGATGCCCAACCATTTGAGCCACGTCCGTGCCCAAGGTGGCTCTCTTTTAACTTCTTGGATAGACATGCACATTATATAGAGGCAGCATTATGCTTCCTTCAGGTTTGCAGAGAGTACTGAAGAAGGCCTACAATGCCCAATAGAAATATAATATGAACCACATGTACAATTTTAAATTTTCTAGTTGCCTCATATGCTAAAAGAAAAGCTGGTGAAGTTAATTTTTTAAAATACATTTTATTTAACCCATGTAACTAAAAATGAATCATTTCAACATGTAATCAATATTTTAAAATGAAATATTTTATATTCTTTTTTGTACTAAGTCTTTGAAATCCAGTGTGTGTTGAACAGCACATTTCAATTTGGACCAGCCACATCTCAAGTGCTCGATAGGCACAAAGGCATTGTGGCTATCATATGAACCACACAGGTCTAGAGGCCACAAATAGCCTCTCAGGTATGATAGGATGAAAAGAATTGCCTATCTCTAACTTGTGATAACCTGAGGTCTCTATACTCCTAGAGTTCTCTGAGCCTGGTGTTTCTTCCAGGACCTCAGGATTTATGGCTAGATGTTGATATAGTGACCCAGAATATGCCAGATTGGTCTGAATTGATGTATTCACTACTACTTATTCACTGATTCATTCATTCATGTGTTCATTACAGATTTATTGAGCACACATCAATGTCTCCCCCTACCTCACCCTTGTCCTCTCTTGACTACCTGACCTCTTCCTCTTCCCTTCATTCCTTGAACACTTTGGCCTTTACTCAACATCTTCTTCCTTACCTCAAGTCCTCCCATCACCAAAGTGAATGGGCCATTCCCCTACAAGCTCATTGTCTTCTCTTCAATGAACTTCATCCTCACTGTACTTCAGAAGCCCACTGCCCTGGCTACATCTTGGATGTGTCATTACAGGGTGCTACTCCACTTCTGAAAATATAAATCCATGCAACCCACTCTGATCACCTCATGACTTTCTGCCTCTCCCATTTTCACTTCTGCCCCATCTGTTCTTTAACCCCATCAAACCTGACAGTCCCTTGATTTTTCCATTGTCCTTATCAAGCCATCATTTCCCTCTCTATCTACCTTAGAATCCCCATGACCCATCTTTGAAATCACTCTTTTCTTAATATCATCAACTCTCCTGCCCACTATTCTTTTATTATACCTGCCCAGGTCAGTAAAACCATTCTCCTTCTTGGCTTTTATGTCTGGACTTCTGAGCAACAATGAATAAAATTACCAGCTACACAGAGTGGTGCCAGTAGTGCCCTGCTTTTCAACTTCATGTCAAACCTCAATCCTCCCTAACAACCCTGTGTTCTTTAGTTAGCTTTCTCTCCCAATCCCACAGTGACCATTCATCTCAAATGTCCTGCCCTACTGCCTTCTTTCTTATTCACAGGAAATGATCTCCCACCAACTTCACAGAAAAAAAAAGAGAACCACCAAGTAAGAACTCCATACTCTCTGATGCCACACCAAACACACTGACATCCAAAACCATCCTTTCCTGCCTCCCTCCAAACGCAGCGGGACCTCTCCAACAAGCTCAGGATCTCCTAACCTCCTTCCCCTTAGAAACCATGCTCCTTCTACTCTTTCCATCTCTTTTTTCACTGTCTCCTCCCCATCAACATTTAAACATGCTTAAATTGCTCCCATATTATGAAACCCTCCCTTAGCCCTATGTCCCCCCCTCCAGTTATCCCTCCATCTCTCAAGAAGCTAAGTTTCTTGATAGAGTTGTCTGTACTTGCTGTCTACACTGTCTCATCTCTCTCTCAGCCTCATTCCATTGAAACTCCCTCACCAAAGTTACTGATGTGCCTTCCTTGTTGCTAAATTTAATGGTCTCTCTACAGGGCCTTATTCCTTCTTGAATGTTCCGTAATTTTGCAGAAATCCCCCCTTCTTGTAAGAGTCTCTTCCTTTGGTTTCTGTGATATTCTTGTCTTCCTTCTGTCTCTGTGGGCTCTCTGTCCTAGTTTCCTTCACGTCTATTCCTCTGATCACCCTTCTTTCCACTATAAAGCTCCTAGGATTTCATCCTTGGCCTCTCTCCTATTCTTACTCTACAGTCTGTCCTTGAGAAAATTCTACCATTCCAATGGCTTCAAATAGCATCCATATGGACCACACACACACATCTACATTTTTAACCCAAATCCTTTTCCTGAGCCACAGGCCCATAAATCCTACTGCCTGTGGGCCTCTCCAAGGCCCTTCAAAGACTCAGCATACCCATAGTTTCACTCATCACCTCTCCACTCCATCCTCCAAAAATCCACTGCCCCATATCCTCAGTCCTCTTCTCTATGAATAGCACCATCATCTATCAAGTTATCCTGGCCTCCTCCTTTTTCCTCTCCCCTTTCTGTTTCTTATCTAACCTTTCCCCATGTCCTAGTAGTTTGGCCTTATTTATTAAATCAGTCTGTTTCATCACTACAGCCACTTCTAAAGTCTCTGCTTCCAGTTTTGATTCCCTCCTACCTTCAATCCACTTTTCCTGCAACAAGAGCAATCTTTCTAATATTCAAATCATATCAGGTCACACAGATGCTTAAAACCTTTCTACAAACCCCCACTGTCCTTAAAATATAGGCCTAACTCCTTGGGATAGCATCAAAGGCCCTACAGGAGGGCCCTCTGCTCACCTGCCTGTCTCATCTCTCGGCACTTCCTTCCCACGACCACTCTCCCCTCGATGAGAATCACACGCCAGCCTCACCAAACTACTTGAGACTCCTGCAACACTGTGGAGACTTTGCTTATTATTTTTCTCTCAGCTTCAAATGGCTCTTCTCCCCCACATCCCCCTACCCCACCTCTGTGTCATCAACCTAGTTACTGCCTAATGCACCTGCAAGTCTCAGCCTAGACATCTTTCTCAAGGAAAGCTCCCTAGATTTCAACACCCACCCATTTGCACCCTCACACGTGTGCATACAGACACACCAGTGACCCCATTATGGACCAGGAGCGCCTCCTATTTGCTTCCATAGCTCCCTGCACTTACTCTGATCTCAACACTGTCACTGCTTCCTCACCTGTACCACTTAGTATATACTCTCACTTCATGCGGTTCACCCCACTTTATCCCATTGCCAAGCCCAGTGCCAAGGCACCCAACACGTATGAATGAATGAATTAATGAATGAGTGAATTTTTAAAAATCCTTTCTGAAGTGCTTCAGCTAAGGAAACCAAACACAATAAAATCCTAATTTACAAAAGTGGCACATAATGGGGCATTGTATTTTCCAATTTTTTTTTTTGCTTTACAAATTAATTCTCCACATTTTTTCAAAGACCACCACCCACCCACCCGACCCCAGCATATTTGAAAACTGACTTGATTTACACTTATTTTAGGGAATAAAAACAGCTCTTGTATACAACTGGGTATTAGTACTACTAATAATAACAATATGTGTTTTTTCCTCTGGTTGTGTTTCCTCTTTCTGCCTTTGGTTTTTGCCAACTTTCTTTCTTGATTCTTTTCTCTCTCTCCATTCTCTCCCTTGGAGAAATTGTGTCCTCACAAATCATTTTATACGCATGACCATCAAATAGGCCAAATACTCCAGGAGTCAGCAAACTTTTCCTTAAAGGACCAGATAGGAAATATTTTCAGTTTTGCAGGCCATACAGTCTCTGTAGCAACTGCTCACACCTCTATTATAACTTGAAAGCAGTTACAGACAATACCTAAACGAATGATCATAGCTATGTCCCAACAAAACTTTAAACAAGTGATGGACCAGATTTTGTCCTCAGACTGTAGTTTGCCAATTCCTGAAATTCACTACCTAAACCCAAACCTTTCTCCAGAGCAAAATGCCCACATATCCATACTCTCCCTTGGAATGTATTTTCCAGACACTGGGCCAACATTTCTAAAACCAAATTCAACATCTTCCATCTCAAACCTGTTTCCCATATCAGAGATTAGTATATCACATTCTCAATTATCCCTGCTCAAAATCTTGTCATCTTGGTGATGGTGGACAATGCCCACCCCAAGGAACAGAGAGTGTCTGCAACTGCAAGCAAGATAGCTCCATCCATCTGCCCCATAGGATCTAAGTCCCCTCTCAATTAGAGGTGGAGTGGGCATCACCATCCCAAAATCCTCAAAATTGAGGAATGACTAATAGACTAAAGTAGACTTACTATTTTTCTACTATATAGACTTATTGTTATTCAAGCAATGGAAGAACTTTTATCATTGATGTGGAGGCAGTGGCCACCGGAGGTTCTGAGGGGAGGAGAGGGAAAAACAGATGTAATATTGGGGCATTTTCAGGACATTGGAATTGTCCTGCATGACATTGCAATGATGGATACAGGCCATTATATATTTTGTCAAAACTTACAAAAATTGCGTGGGACAGAGTGTAAACTATAATGTAAACTATAATCCACAGTTAGTGGCAATGCTTCAATGTGTGTTTATCAATTGTAACAAATGTACTATACTAATGAAAGATGTTGTTAATGTGGGAAAGTGTGGGAGGGGGAGGGAGGGGGGCAAATGGGAATCCCCTATATTTTTTATGTAACATTTATGTAATCTAAAATTTCTTTAAAAATTAAAAAAAAAATCTTGTCATCTTAGAATCTGCCTTATCCCTTGTCCCTGCCCACCCCCACCCCACCTGCCCATCCCCAGCCCACATTCAGTTAATCACAAGAAGTATTGAATTCTGTCTGTTATGCCTCCCACATCCATTCCTGTCTCTTGCCCTAGTTCAAGATAGAGAAGTAGCCAGGCAGTCAATAGTGGAACAAACCTAGAGGTAAGGCCAGGCTATGGGTGTGGACTAAGCCTTTGAATGGTGATGGTTTGGGGGCTTAGGGGTGGGGATGGGAATTGAGCAGGCCCCAAAAGCTGTCATGACCTTACTTTCCATTTTTTTTCTTAAAATGTGTTGCCATCACATGTGTTGTCAACGTATTACCATTGAAACTGTGGGAACACCCTTTTTGGGGGAGGGGAGTGCAGTCCAGCAGGTTCAGGCCCATCTGACCTTGGCCTGAACTATTTCATCATCCTCCCCTAACTTGCCTTCACAATTCCAGTAGGCTTTTCTCCAACTTTCAGCCCCTTTTACACTTTCCTGCAGTAATAAGTGTTCCAAGTCTGTGACGGCAGCCTTCATCCCACAGACCAGTTTCAGCTCTTAATTCTGATGAATTATAATCTCATTCACACTTTCTTACTCTCATGCTCCCTCAGGAAAGTCCTCCCCAAGTTGAGCAATTTTAGTAAGTCTTCTGAGGAGCTCAGTGAGCTGCGCCTGCCACACTCTGAGCTATGGCCAACGGTTGCCCTAAGCAGGGAGCAACATTGGTACATTCAAGAAATAGCAAGGGGGTCAATGTGGAGATGCAGCATAGGCTCTGCAGACAGACTGACTTCACTTGTATTCTAGCTCTGCCACTTAGCTGTGTGACCTTGGGCCAGTTTCCTCAACTGTAAAATGCGAATAATAATAGTATCCCATGATAGTGTAATAAAAGATGTTGGACAATTCAAATACATTAATACATAATATAAATGGTAAATTATAGACTATTAAACATTTTTCCAGTCTTGATCCCCATTTAAGGAAGTGTTGAAACAGGAAGTTCAGCAATAAAGAAAGAAATGATCATTATGGTAGTTTGGACAGCCATACCTTGCTCCAGGTTGTATTCTCTTGGATTCATTTCAAGCTGCCCAAAATGACAGTCCCCTCCTCCCCTGGGACCATCTCTTTTGTCCCTAATCCTATGGATCAACTGTAGAATCAGCTATCTTTCCCCCTTATGTCCCTCAGGCACACCTCCCAGCACCACAGGGGCTCATTTCACAAACCGGTAGTTTAAAAGTGCAAAATTTCAAGTCAGAATCTAGAATATAGGTTACCAGGGCATGGGGTGGGGATAAGGAATGGGAAGTTACAGCTTAAGATGTACAGGGCTCCTCTTTGGAATGATGGAAATGTTTTGGTGATGGATGGTGATGGTAGCACAACAATGTGAACACAATTAACAACAGTGAAATATTTAACTGAATGTGATTAAAAGGGGAAATCTTTGATTGTATATATGGTAACAGAATAAAAAATTTTTAAATTCCATGGAAGTATGCTACACAAACAGTGAACCCTAAATTAAGCCATGGACTATAGTTAATAGAGCAATGTAAAAATGTACTATCATCAATTGTAACAAAAGTTCCACACCAAGGCAAGGTGTTAATAATAGGGTGGTATATGGGAATCCTGTATTTTATGCATGATAGTTCTGTAAACCCACAACTTCTCTAATAAAGAAAAAAAAGTGCAACATTTTCACCAGATGGTACAACACAAGCTGGTTATGTAGCCTTTGAAATGTTAGGCTTTCCAAAAAAGCAAAAAGACATATATAGTCAACTGATTTTTGACAAAAAGTAAAATGGCAATTAAGTGGAAAAGGGACAGTTTTTCAACAAATGGTGCTGAAACAAATGAATATCCATATGCAAAACAAATGAAAATTGACCAATATTTTACAACTTATATGAAAATCAACTGAAAATGGATCATAGACCTAAATGTAAAACTTCTAGAAGAAAACATGGGAGAAAATCTTTATGACCTTGGGTTAAGCAGAGAGTTTTTAGAAATGACAACAAAAGCAGGGTCCATAAAAGAAAAAGACTGATAAGTTGGAATTTATCAAAATTTAAAATGTTTAATATGGGAAAGACATTGTTAAAAGAATGAAAAGACAACCACAGACTGAGGGAAAATATTTGCAAATCACCTTTCTCATTAGGACTTGTATCCAGAATATATAAAGAATTCTCAGAACTCAACAATAAGAAAACAACCAACCAAATTTAAAATGGGCAAAAGATCTGAACAAACAAAGAGGATATATGGATGGCAAAAAGCATATGAAAAGATGTTTAATATCACTGTCCATTAATAAAATGCAAATACCACAACACACCTACTAAAATGGTAAAAAATAAAAATAAAAATAAAATAACAATACCAAGTGCTAGCAAGAAGGTGGAGCAACTGAAACTCCCACACATTCCTAGTGAGAATGCAAAATGGTACAGCCACTTAGAAAACAATTTGGCAGTCTCCTATAAGGTTAAACATACACATATCATATGACTCAGTTTTGTGAATTGAATTGTGTCCCCCAAGAAGACATGGTCTAGTCCTAACCCTCGGTCCTGTGGGTGTGAACTCATCTGTAAACAGGATCTTTAAAGATGTTATTAGTTAAGAGGAGGCCAAACTAGATTAGTGTCGGTCCTAACCCAATATGATTGGTGTCTTCATAAGAACAGAGGAAGAGAGACATAGTTACAGACGACAGAAGAGACAGCAAGAGACGGCTACGTGACAGAGGCAGAATGCCATGGAGTGTAGACAAGCCACCACCAGAACCCTACAGACTTCAGAGGGAGCATGGTCCCACCAACACCTTGATTTCCGACTTCTAACTTCCAGAACAGTGAGACAATCAGTTCTTGCTGTTTAAGTCAATTAGTCTGTGATACTATATTACAGCAGCCCTGGCAAACTAAGACACACAGAAATCCCACTATTAGATATTACTTAAGAGAAATTAAAACTTATGTTTACACAAAATCTGTATGTGAATGCTTATAGTAGCCTTGTTCATAAAATCACCTAAATAAAAAATGGAAAATATATAAATATGAATATTTATGTATACATGTATAATGGATAAACTATAGTTCATCAATACATCAGGATATTATTCTGTGATAAAAAGGAACAAACTATTGTTTCATGCAATAACATGGAGGAATCATATGCATTTTGCTAAGTGAAAGAAGCCAGACTTCAAAAAAAACTATACATGGGGAACAGATGTAGCTCAAGTGGTTGAGTGCCTGCTTCCCATGTACAAGGTCCTGAATTCAATCCCCAGTACTCCCTAAAAACAAACAAATGAAAAAAACCAACTCTTATTGGGGAGCAGATGTAGCTCAGTGGCTGAGTGCCTACTTCTCATGTACAAGGTCCTGGGTTCAATCCCTGGTACCTCCTAAAAAAAAAAATTTTTTTTTTAAACCCTATACATTATATGATCGCACTTGTTTGACTCTGGAAAAGGCAAAACTGTAAAAATAGAAAACAGAAAACTGATTGCCAAGGGTTGTGATAAGGCAAAAGGATTAACTATAAAGGGATAGCATGAGGGAATTTTTAGGGTGATAGACTGTTTTAAATGGAACTGTGGTGGTAGATACATGACCATATGTACCCACACAACTGTGCACCACCACAAAGAGTGAATTTTATTACATGTAAATTTTTAAAAAATCAACCAAGATGTTGGGGAGGGGTGGAGATGAAATGCAGACTGTGACAAATGGATCCAACTATATTATGAATCATTCATATAATCATACTGAAAAAGATGAGGAAGAAAGAGTTGATCAAAATAAATTTGGGGCAAAAAAAACATTTTGATTGGATAATGCTATGGCTTGGAATGATGCACCCCAGAAAAACATGTTCTTAAACTTAATCTGTTCCTATGGGTGTGAATCCTTGTAAATAGGACCTTTTGATGAGGTTACTTCTTTAAGGTGTGCCCAGATGAATCAGGATGGGTCTTAATCCTATGACTGAAGGCCTTATAAGGAAGGTCACAGAGAGAGAGGAAGCCACAGGGAGCAGCTAGAAGCTGGAAGTCAATGGAACCGAGAAGCTAATAAAAACTGCCACATGTATTGTCATGTGACAGAAAAGCCAAGGACCAAAATTGCCGGCAGCCAGTCCTAGAATGCCACAGTCTTCTGGAAGAAAGCATCACCTTGATGACACCCTGACTTTGGACTTCTTGTGGGATATAGGGGAATCCCCTATATTTTCTATATGACTTTTATATAATCTAAAGCTTCTTTGAAAATAAAACGAAAATTTATTTTTATTCGTTTATTTTTTTGGCTTTGTTTTTGAGGAGGTTTTGGATTACAGAAGGGTCACAACTATGGCAGAGGAGGATCACTGGTGCAGGGTGTTAGTGATGGGGGGATGTGTGGGGAGGGGTGCACCTGGGTCATAACTTTAGGAATATAAATATGTTCCAGTGTTCATGGGGTGTTGTCTCAGTGGGTAGAGACCCACACATCATTTTATGTATAATAACTGAAAGAATATTTAATTCCCATCCTGGGAAGTCCTATTACATTCTGTAATAGAGTGGCAAGACTCCCTAGAGTACATGGGCAGTGCTTAGCAAAGGAGGACAGACCAATACGCCAGGCTCTTGACATTGGTGGTTGTGCTTATGAACCTTGTTCTTGTGAAGTTGAAACTTAGCCTAGTATTATATATTGCTTAAGAGTTATCTCCTGGGGGTGGATGTGGCTCAAATGGTTGGGCATCCATCTGCCATATGGAGGGACCTGGGTTTGACCCCCGGAACCTCCCGGTAAAAATATATATATATATATAGAAGGCGCATGGGCTGCCAGGCTCTGTGTGCCGGTGAGCCACCAGGCCCCGGGAGCCATGCAGCAAGATGATGACCTAACAGGGGAGAGACAAGACGAGATGCTCCAAAAGCTCTGAAAACCAGGAACTGAGGTGGCGTAGGTGGCAGAACACCTCTCTCCTACATCGGGGGTCTCCAGGATCGAATCCTGGTGAAGACTGGAGGAGAAGGATGAGAAGAGATGGCAGGAAACAGACACAGAGAATTGCCCAGTGAATGGACACAAAACAGCAAATGGGGAAGGGGGAGGTTAAAATGGATAAAGTAAATAAATAAATCTTTTAAAAAAATTAAAAAATAAAAAACAAAGAGTTATCTCCTGAAAGCTTCCTTGTTGATCAAATGTGGCCTCTCTCTAAGCCAAACTCAGCATATAAACTCACTACTTTACCCCCAGCCTGGGGCATGGCTCCCAGGGATGAGCCTCTCTGGAACTGAAGGATTATTACCAAGTGCCAACTAACAATGCATCTGGAAAAAGACCTTGACCAAAAGGAGGAAATGGTAAATACAAATGGGTTTTTATAGCTAAGAGACTTCAAAGTGAGTCAGGAGGTCATTCCAGAGGTTGTGCATATACAAGTCTCAGCAGGATCTCACTGACTGCCACAGCAAACAGTACCTCAAATAGCAGGGCTTCTGAAGGTTCTAGAGATATCCAGAAACTATAAGCAGGGCAGACAGCTCAGGAATTCAGCACCCTGTCAGTGAGCCTTACTTTGGAATTTATGTTCCCCAGTGTAACAGAGTTAGACTCATTTATAGGTTCTCTACACCTTTTACTTGGACCTATAATTAGCACTATAGTTGATAAATATGTGTCCCAGGGACTTAAATCTTTGATCTGGCCATGTGCCAGTTGAGCCCTGAATTTCAGCAGAGTTGCAACACCTACTCTCTCCAGTTCATTGGACTCACTCAGGACAGCTAACAAGGAGATGATGATGGACAAGACCAATCCCAAAGAACAGAGAGTGTCTGCAACTACAAGCAAGACAATTCTGCCCCATGGGATCTAAGCCCCCTCTCAATCAAAAACAGAGTGGGCATCACCATCCTAAAAGCCTCAAGACTGAGGAATGAACAAGCATAAGGGGGGAATGCAACAATGGGCTAAAGTAGACATTATTATTCCAGCAGTAGAAGATCTTGTAACATTGACATAAAGGCAGTGGTCACCAGAGTTTCTGAGGGGAGGGAGAGGGAGGAATAGGTGTAACATGGGGCATTTTGGGGACATTGGAATTATTCTGAATGACATTGCAATGACAGATACAGGCCATTATACATTTTGTCAAGACCTATAAAAATGTGTGGTGCAAAGCATAAACTATAATGTAACTATTGAATATGGTTAGCAGCAATGCTTCAGTATGTGTTCCTCAATTATAACAAACATACCACATTAATGAAAGATGTTGTTAACGGGGAAAAGTGTGGGAGGGGGAGGGGGGTGGGGGATATGGGAATCCCCCTATATTTTCAATCTATTTATGGAATCTAAAGTTTCTTTAGAAATAAAATAATAAAATAAAATAAAATAAAAAGCCTGAGCCAGTAAATTCCCATTGTTTAAGCCAACCCATTGCATGGTATTGGATATTTGCTTCAGCAGCCAGGAAACTCAAACAGATACTATAAGGATAAAGACAAAGAGAACTACATACTAACAAACACTACTCTAGTTGGTAAACTTGTTTCTAGGGATATCGTTTAGCAATTCTGAAACTGCTTTATATGCATACTACAGATGAATAAATTAGGAAAAATATTGTAGGAAATGAAGACCAGTTTCCTTTCTGTAGGAGAAAGAAATTACAAATATGAAAAGAGGGAGGCACAAATGAACCCTGTGGTGCTGGATTGGATCTACCTGCATAGGTGTATGGCTTTTGTTTAATATATATACAGATAAATGGATATATAAATACATATAGATGGATTTTATGTGTAGGTTAGTATACATACAGACATATTTCCTAACTCTTCCCTAAAAGGAACCTGAAGTGGTGACAGCCCAACAGTGCTGAGCACTCTCAGTGCCCAGATCTTGGTTTCAAAAATTCTCCTTGGAAAAGTGGTTGATTCCTGTGGTGTCAGAAAGTAAGGAAGGGCTCAAAAAAAAAATTTTTTTTAATGGCAGGTCAAAAGGGCACAGGAACCAACCCTCTTGCCAAAGTTGGAACCTAAACAGCAAAATAAATAAAAAGAGTATGTTATGAAATATCAATGAGTCTGGGGAGCAGATGTAGCTCAAATGGTTGAGCACCTGCTTCCCGTGTATGAGGTCCCAGTTTCCATCACTAGTAACTCCTAAAAACAAACAAACAAAACAAAACAAATGAAAAAACCAACTCTCACACTGGGGAGCAGATGTAGCTCAATGGTTGACTGCTACCCATGTACAAGGTGCTGGGTTCAATCCCTGGTACCTCCTAAAAGATAGATAGATAGATAGATAGATAGATAGATAGATAGATAGATAGA